>BGPR01014390.1:0-39311 GCA_013235015.1 Araneus ventricosus
ATGCTCATTAAATGAGGCTCCACTATACATCTTAACTGAAAAAAGCAAATTGGAGCACAAAAACAAGCAAGTACTAGTTTTTCAGTTTTTAAGAATATTTTAACCTGTAGGATTGAATTTCAAAAACATAACACCCACCCACTCTCCACACCCTATATAATTTATTTATAATATTGATTTACAGAATGAATTAATCAAATTTCCATAAAAATATAAATTAATTAATGATTAGCCAATGAACAATGCTGGTAACAAATATAATATTACAACAGATTATGCTCATGATGATCCACCACCACTGCACAAAGTTACCAAATTATGCACATTAAATATTTTATCTTATTTTTATACACTTATAAATAACCCTCCTCCTGTTTAATGGCTAACAACCAATAAACTGTTTTTGTATATCTCAAATATTTTAAAATCCAATATAAAAATTATTATTTAGAATTAAAAGCATGAAATTACATACAGAAATGGAATCCTTCGTACAGCTGTCTATAATGGGTTGCAAGACTCCATCTAACTCCTTGAGATCTAATTCATTTTCTTTGGCCAGTTTTGACAACTTTTCTTCTTGGGCTTTCCGTATTACTTCATCAACCTGCACCTAAATTGATAAATAATTAATCATTAAAAAATTAAAAAAGCATCAAAAAGATAATCAAATCATAATCATAAGTTCTATTGCATATATTTGCAAGGAAAATATTTTACTTTGTAACAGATAAAACAAACAAGTTGAAAAGTAATAACCATCCAAGCAGTGAATTATTTACATAACTTTCAATTGTGAGAAATGAGATTTCAAACAGGGTTAACCAAGTTTTTTTTAAATAAAATCTATATCATTTGAAGATTTTTTTTATCTCTAAATTTTAAGAAAATGCACAAATAAGCACTAGTTAGACACCTTGGATTTGAACAGGAATAACAGAAAAGATGGGAGAATTAAGGAATAATCTTTAAATTACATACTGAACACTAAATATCTGGAAATAGTTTAGCATAATTTGGGTCACTCTTATATGCTGCAGAGAATAAATCTGAAATTCAACTAAATAGCCAATCAAAAATAAATAAAAAATATAGTTTTAATTTTAACAATAATTCTTACGCTATCTGCTGGATCAGCAATATTTAGTCACTTAAAGGCAAAACCACTTATCTCAATTTTTTGAAATTTCAGAGAAACAACCGAGTTTTTCGAAACAAATAATGAATATTTCTGAATTTTTTGGCATCTAATATGAACAGAAGACCACATATTCCTACTAGCTTTGAAAAAAAAAAATTCAGAAACATTTGTTATTGGTTGAAAAAATTTCAGCTGTTTCTTCCTGTTTGAAATTTCAAAAAATTGAGATAGGTGGTGGTGTTTGTTAAGCAAGGATTATTAACTTCAATCTAACAAGCTTTTGCTTACACAGAGTTCCCACTCCTATTGAGGAAAAAAATTCAAGGACTTTAAAGGACCTTTTTAGGAAAATTCAAGGACAAAAAATTACATATTTTAGACATTTAAATGCAAATGACAAATTTAAATCAAGTTAATCATTTGCATTTTTACTTTTCAAATAAAGAAATTGGTACGGATCAACGATTCTAATGATGAAACTGTGTACCAATTTTATCCATCAAGCTATTTACCTCTATGAAATTAAATAACAAATTTTGAAAACAGATTTCATTGCAGAAAAAATTGGTTATTGGTATTTAAAACAAAATTCTGTTCCAATATATCAGTTACTTTCAAAATACATTAGGATAATTGCAGGACTGTTTTACTCGATGGAGAAATATCCTCTGTAGCTTTTACTGCGTTGTCAAATTAAGCTGTCTTTGAACTTACAAAGATAGAAAAGATTGATGATTGATAACATTCCTAAACAAATACCCTTTTTCTGGTGGTGGAATTCTCAAAACAAAACCAAATAACAAACTGGTTTTCTCTTCTGTCCCAAAAAATAATGGATGAACATTTTGCTTATTTTTCAAGGACTTTTCAAGTACCCAACGAAAAAAATCAAATACTTTTCCAGGGCCCTGAGTAAGGCAAATAAAATTCAAGGAGTTTTCAAGGACTGTGGGAACCCTGTTACAGTATGTCAATATGTAGTTTAAACTTAATATAATGAGAGTTAAATTCAGAAGGGAATAAAATTAGTTTTTTTTTAATTCGGCAGCAAATCTGCATCTTTATAGTAATAATCCATATAAAATATTGAAGCTTTGCAATTATAAATTGCATAACATTATACATTATTCCAGTACAATCAATAGATCATAACTGATAATATTCAACATCTTCATAACTGTATAGTGAATAAATAATGGTACTTACTGTTTTCTAAATAAATAATAGTAAATAAATACTTAAATAGCAAATATATCAATGTATAAGATAAAAAAACAGAAAACATGAAAATCATGTTTACATATATTAGTTTCTATTAAACTATAATTATAATCTACTCTTAACATTTAGCAACAATGAATGACTAAGCACAAAAAGAAGCCAGAAACATGTGATAATTACTTGTTGTTGCGTTAGCAAGAGTTGATGCTGGGCAGCAAGATTTTGCTCACTCTGTCGAATCTGCTCTTGCGAAGTGTCTTGGATCTGATGAAGATGCTGCTGCCAGGGGGCTGTTTGAATGGACTGGCGATTGATGGCCTGCTGAACTATGGCTTGTTGCTGTTCTAAACGCTGTTTCTGTTTCAGAACTTGAAAGACAAAAATGAATATTTCAGCTTAAAGTAATGTAAACTTCAAAAAATTAGCAATAATAATACAGCGAAACCTGTATATAATGATACTGTCTATAAAAATAAACCTGCCTTTAAGGACATTTTCTTTGGTCCCGGTGGAATTTCTATTTAATAAATGTATTTTTAACCTTTCAACTTTCATTGGTTTTGCAGTGAAACCACACATTGAGCAATTTTATTACTGCGCATGAGAGTAATGTAGTGTAATTTTTTTTCCATAACTTCAGAGTCATATAGGTCAACTTATATAAAAAATTCCAGTACAATACTGTTAGTATTCACAAAGAAATCAGCATTGCAAGAGCTAAATTGCTTTTGATCTCCAAGAGAAACAAAATGATGAGGGTTCTTGCACAAATTGATATTTTTTAAATTTGAATCTTCAGAAGTAATATTGAATTTTATGAAGGTTGAATATCATGAATACTCACGTATACTTATAAATTAAATACATAATTTAAATTGCATTATGATAACTTATTCAGAGAAAAAATAGTCCGTTAAAGTTCATTGGTTTCACTGTGAAACCACAAATTTCTTGAAAATAAAGAGGGGCAATTTTTTTTCTTTTACATATTTATGATCAGCTACATGCCTAATACTCATATTTGAAATAAATTTAGTAATTTTCAAAATGAAACATGTAGTGAACTGTAAAGGGTTAAATAAACCTGTGCATTTGTATTTAGCATTTCAGAATAACTACTTGATCCTTGATGTTTGTTTTTGATGAGTTATAGCACTTAACCTAAAATGGCACAGTGTCAAAACTGGCATTTGAAGACATTACATCAAACATTGGCTTTATTATGAAATAAAATTATATTTACATCTCCCTTTTATGCATACTTTTATTGCTGATTTACAAAATACAATTTCAGATCAGGGTATTTGTAAGATCAATCAATAAGCGCATAATAATACTTAGTGCATGCATATACTAATACACTAATTTATAGTACACATAAATGTCAACTGTGCAAATGCTCAAACTGTTTTTAATAATCTGTCTATAACAATATTTTTTCTAAGTCCCTACAATATCGTCATAAAGAGGTTTAACTGTAACTGCACATTACTTGAATCCATTAATGCTCAAATTAATTTAAAAGCATAAATTTCAATAAATTTCTATTAAGTTGTGTTTAAAACACCAAGATTAAGTTAACTGTGAATTAAAATTAAAAATGAAGGGAAAAAATTGTTGGTTTTTTTTTAGTTTTCTTTTCTTTAATTTCTTTTAGAAAAATATTTTAAAAAAAAACAATAGAAAATCCTTTTTAAAAACTTTTTTTACATAAATATTAAAGATTTTTAAAAAGACAGTAAAATATCAAAAAAATAAAAATCACTTTTTAACCCTTCGATGATGAAATTCTTAGATCATTATTTAGATGTAACGTTTGCAAACTTGTTCAAATACTGTTGAGCCAAGTGAGTTATTTATATGCAAAGCTTTATTAGTATTGTTACAAAGCTATAAAGTTGTTTCCCTGAGACGCTAATATTGGCAACAAACTTGGCGACCTTGGCAACCATTTTGGCGACAAAGGGAATTTTCTAGAAGGACCTCAAACTTTCCATCTATTTCTACTGGTTTCATGAACTTTCTAGAGATTATGTCACTTCCTGTTGAAAAGTATAAAGACAAGCTCTCAAGCCAAGAAGAGTCAGTTGGAATTTGACCTGCAAGCAAGCTGGTGAGTTAATAAGAAACCTTTGAGAGTTGTGTTGAGATTTATTGGTAGTCTCTGTTGTGTTAATACTTATGCTACATTTCTCTGCTTGGGAATATTTGTAAAATAAAGAGCTTTATTTTTTTTAATCCTGCTTATTGGATTGCATTCACGTACACCCACAAAGCAATTTTGTTACAGTATAATATGATCCAATGCTATAAAAGTAAACACATTAGCATGTGAAAATCACAGGGTGTAGCAGAAATAGACTTGTTTCCAACCCGTGGAAATCACATGACACACAATCAAAGGGTTAATTCCTTGCATTACCTCAAAAAGTAAACTAAAGAAAAATCAAAATGGCAACATTTTGACTTCAAAATCTGGCTAACATTTCTTTGAATTTGGCGACCCCCGCCCCCCAAAAAAAAATTAATTGCGACCCCCCAGTTTGCGTACCACTGCTTTAAATAAAAGAAAGAACATCCAATTTTGGTATATGCCTCTTGAAAACTGTTTAGGAATTTGTTAATACCTAAACAGTACGACTTCATTGACAAATAAAAAAAAGAGACAATAAAATGCATTTGGTTTAAATGTGGGAGTGAAATGTAACTGTCTTATAAATAGGACACTGGGTGTTAAAGGGTTAACGAACACAATAAAATTCAATAAATGAAGACTCACTTGCTTGCTCTGTTGTTACACGATACTGATAATAATGAAAATATGTTCCTCCAAAAAGAAATGAGAACTTGGGATTGTCTTTTTGTTTTTGCTTGGTCATATGTTCAAATTCAGGTCCATTTCGAGCAACAAACTGAGCAAGTTTGTCAATGATGTTTTTCAGCTCTTGGTCTGAAATACACACAGGAAAACATTATTTTGTATGCTTCAAACATGGCCAATCCATTGTTACTAATAAACAGAAAATACTTTCTATGCAATTATATAACAGAAAAATTCCCTATTCATGCTTTTCTCGCAGAAATCAACAATTTTGATTAAATGAATATCAGCCAAAATGTACTTTAAATGACTGTAGCAACTGTACACCATCAAAAGAATAGATTTTCCCCAACTCAGCAGTATAAAGTTATTAGAGAAAACTTTGGCAAAAGTTATGCTAACCAAAAAGTCACATTTCATATGTTTCATATATTTTCTTTTTATGTTTGTTAATTTATGCTGCTTGACTAACAGAAAAGGTATCATAATTTCTTATATACCTACTAATGATGCAGTAAACTTGGTAGATTCTCCAAAATTAAGATAAATTATATATACAGGGTACCCACTAAAGTCCCTTACCACCCTTTTAACTAACGAATGGCTGCAGCTATCTTCATAAGAGTGGTGTCTAGGTATGGAAAAGTGACTATGCGCTACTAGATGAAACCACTTACACCGCCACCTGGTGGAAAACAGTGGAGTTAACGTTATTATCCCTAAAACGGTACAAGATAGAGGAAAAAAGTGAATTACAAAGTTGTAGAGCATCACCAATTTAGTACAAAAAGACACATTGTGGACATAAATGCTTAGAACAAAATGCTTAAAACACATATTTGTTTGTTCGCGATTTCCTACACTGACACATGACAAAACATTCTTAGAAAGAAAAAAAATCACCTAGTTATCACAAGATACCTTCATTTTCAATGTTCAAACTTCTCTCCGTCAGCTACAATGCACATCGGGACCCTTGCTACGTTGGGGGCTCGTTTTTCGTCCAAAAGATAATCTTTTCTCCTTTCGTTGAAGTTCCGTGACGTCACAGTTTCGGAAGCCACAAACAAACAAATGTGCATTTTAAGCGTTCTGTTTTTAGCATTCATAACCATAAAGTGTCTTTTTGTACTAAATTGATGATGCTCTACAACTTTGTAATTCACTTTTTTCTTCTATCTTGTACCGTTTTAGAGATAATAATGCTAACTCCACTGTTTCCCAGCAGGTGGCACTGCAAGTCATTTCATCCAGTAGCGCATAGTCACTTCACCATGCCTAGACGCCACTCTTATGATGATAGCTGCAGCCATTCGGTAGTTAAAAGGGTGGTAAGGGACTTTAGTGGGCACCCTGTATATAACTTACGGTTTCCCTATTTGATCAAATCAATATTAACTCGACTATATTATGCAATTTTTTCCTGATACTGTTCTTAACTCATTGAAATTCACTTCAAGATGCCCTTAAGCTGAGATTAAGCAATACAGATCTGCCTGTGATGTCTATTTAATTGTCAAATCTGGATGTGTATTTTAAAAATGCCACAATTAAGATTTCTTTCTCTCTCTCCCAATTTCTTAAAAGATCTATCGAATATTACTTACTAAATCAACAGATAAAAAATTAAATAGAGAAGTAGCATTAACTTTTTAAAGTTGTTTTACAAAGTTATATATAAATCAAAATACCTGGGAAGACACAACCTAAAAACAAAAACAAAAAGAAAGCAGTATTAAAAATTCACATCATAAATTATATTTTAAATACAAATGATATACAAAACTACATCTTTTTTGAAAGGAAAAAAAAAATTCAAACAGATTCAGACATTTTCTAAAGTGGAAAAAAGAATCATAAAATTTGTTTTTATGCTTCATCTGCATTCCCTATGAACAGGGCCAGATTAAGCCCTCTAGGGGCCTTAGAGTGAGTCTCGGGGGTCCCTTTTACCCAACCTAACTTCCAAAACCAGATATTTAAACCACCAGATTTTAATTTAATCTTTATATAAGAAGTTTTAAGTAGCGAGTTTCAACGAGCTGAAGTAGTAAATCATTTAAATGCAGATGCACATTCAAGAGAATTGATTACAATATATCACTTATAAAAAATGCAAAATTAAAATGTAAAAGTAATTTTAGACAAAATATACTAAAAAAAATTGACATATCTTTTTTAACAAAATATAAATACCTACTATTTAATTACAGGATCGGACATTTTGTTTTAAATTAGAAAGCAACATGTTTTTTTAGAATTGAGAAAGAATGTAATATAAAACTTACAGAAAGTAATCAGTTAGGAATCTGTTAATATAACGTTCCAAAATTTAAAAGATGCTCAATTTTAGTTTGAATGCAATGCCTTTCTAAATTAATGTAAACATAAAAATTAAATTATTCTGAAAGTACCACAAAAAATAAATAAATAAAACAAAATCTCGAAGCCTCGGGGTCCCCTAAAGTTGCAGGGCCCCATAGGCAGTTGCCTACTTTGCCTATTAAATAATCCAGCCCTGCCCAACGACAGAACTAACTGGGTTTATAAACTTACAAAAATGATTTCTTTTAAAAGGTATGCCCCAATGAAAAGGAGATTACAGTTATACATAAAGAATATTTTAATTACAGTTCATTGACTGAGCAAAGTGAGGTTCTGTTTCAACTCGGCCATTCAGCATTTTGTGTGTAAATGTTTTTGTTAGCTAGCTGACTATCAGATATACCTGCCATTGCTCAGGTAAAAACACTTTCCTGTATAGTATTTTTAATGTAAAAAATGCTTTTATATAAAATATCATAATATATAAAATACCTTTACCATAGGAAACATTTTTTAAAAAATTAATATGAGAATGTTAAGTGAATCAAAATTATTATTGGAGTATACTTCAAATTTTGATCACAAATACTGAATCATGAGAAAGGTTTTATAATATTTGTAATAAAAACTTGCAGAAAATATATGGAGTCTTCTATGGAATCTTAGAATTTAAATGCATCAGCAATACCTACAGAACCCTGAATCTTTCTCTTTCTTCTAAAGATCTTCCGTCTTCTTTCCATCAGAGGAACATCGAACCTTGGATCTATACCTAGATTTCATGTTATATGCCTTACCAATCAAGCCACAGGGATATGTTGTTGGTAGGCATTCCTAATTTCTGTTCAGCACCAAATATGAATTTACATCAGGTTTGGATTTATATAGCGTACAAACTATATATATATATATATATATATATATATATATTCCCTTTAAATTATATAGATACTTCAGAGTATTTGTGAGTAAAATTTGAAGAAAATCTATCAAGTAATTTGGATTTCTACAGTGTACAAAAAAAAATGCAATTTAGTTTTAATTATATAGATTAATTAATAATTCATTTTTTATTTACTTTTAAACTAAGGAGTTGCAGCCAAATTATTTGGGCGGACATGATATCCCAAATTTATATATATATATCCTCATAAGGGTCACCAGTGAAAAAGGTTAAGAAGCCCTGCTAGCAGAAACATTTTTACTCAAATTAATAGTATTATCATTTTTTAAATGGACAATAGTATGATTATTTACCTATCAACCTCTGGACCTCAGATGGCATATTAGTGGGCCACGGAACACTAGTCAAGAGTCAAAGTCAAGAAAGCTTCAAGAGTCCTCATTTTTTTTTTTTGCTTTCTATTTTTAATCCTTTTACTGTAAGCTTTACTAATTGCCGACATATACATGCAATAAAATATATAAATGTATTATATGTTTTGGTGTTTTTTTACTCGAATATTTAGTTGGCAGGCCACAAAATATTTTTTATACAACAGGTGGTCCACACAACCAAAAAAGGTTGAGAACCACTGCTCTGTAATATTAACTGACTGAAAACAATGAATCCCAGAAAGTAAAAACCAAAAAAAGGACCCTATCAAAATTCTAGATCAAAAGATTTATAAATAAAATGAAGGGAAAATATTTTTAATTTTAAAGTTAATTTTGTACTTTTATAGGTTAACTTTCAGTCTACGTTGCCCACTTACTTCGTTCCTTTTAGAATCGCCAACTCTCTGCCGCCAAGAATGGAGAGGATATTTGTTTTGGTTGCGCAATGATCATTTTAATGAGCGAGATGTGTGCATGCGCAGGAAAAAAAAAAAGATTTAAAAATTATAAATCTTTTTTTTTTTTTAAACAGCAATATAATTTTAATGCCGTGTGAAAATTTTAAATGATCTTCAAATAATGTAATAAAAGTTTGGTTAACTTTCAGTCTACGGTACCCACTTACTTCGTTCCTCTTAGAATCGCCAAATGATGATTTTAAGGAGCAAGATGTGCGCAGGAATTGATCTGTTCATCGGTGTCTTGCGCATGGCGCGATATTACGATTCATTTTTATTGGTTTGTTTCGTCTGATTTGATTGGTCGATTCAATCAAATTTGTTTCGTCGGTTTGATTTTCGTCTGATTTTATCATTTCGTTATGTGCGCTTCATACAGCTGTTATTGATTATGGCATTGATTCCCTTTCGAAGTATGTGGATCAGGGGTTGACAGCAAGCGGATACCAGTGTCCTAAGTGTAAACAGCAATTCGGCAATTAAAATAGTGAAGTTTTAACTACACTTTTCTCATTTTTGAACATTTTCAGTCACTTTTAGGTTCAGAATTGTGTATGTTATTCTGTGTTCCCGCTTCTCAATAAATAAGCGAAACTACTAGTGTCCCGCTTTGCAGAAGGCAAAGCCGCTGATGTTTTTTTAAGTTAAAAAAAATTGCGTTTGAAATGCTGAAGGCATTGCGTGCTCCATCGCTTCCTTTTCAAATGAAGCATGCGCAGCACAGCAATGAAAAGCTCACTATGCATCCCAAACAGTGTTTGGCGCCAGCAAATCAAGTTGCGCCAAGAAAAATTGGCGAGAAGCAAGTGGGCACCGTAGACTGAAAGTTTACCCTTTTATAATTAATGTTTAAATACTTTCGCTCAAGATTTCAATTTAAACATTCAAAACAAAACCACAAGCAACACTTTTTCTGACAATTTCATGAGACATTAAATAAGCAATAGAAAGTTGTCTGAACATTTTAAAAAATCATACTGAAAAATTACGAATATAAAACTATTTTCGTGTGCTTTATGTGAATAAATAAATGTACTAAAAAAAATATATACATATTTGTTTCTTAAATGTCGATTAACGATTTCACTTTTCAAATATTTACTTCACATCCAAAGTTTCAAGAACTGCGTTTGGTTATTCAGTAGATTTATAAATATATTCGAATTTTAAATAAAGTCAACATTTTAGAAACAATAATATTTTTTTCTGCGTTCAAAGGAAAACATGATTAACAAGTTTTTAAATTTTCAAAACAAATATACAAGCAAAGATACTGTGATGCAACACAACTTACCAGCAGGAGGTTGTGGTAAATCCATTTTTCTTAATAAATTTCGAAATAGAATTCAAAAGAAAATTGTCATTCTATTGTAAATCACATGTGTTTATTAACCAATTATAGTAACTTAACATTACACTTCTATCACAAACATAGAGAACACCAAAATTGCAAAACTTTACTCCAACCATAACATTGCTTTTCCCACATTTCACTTCACTTTGCATTCTACATAGATGACATTTGTTCATATTATATTTTCATAACGGTCCCAGTTTTCTATCTGTCATTTGTTTAAAGAACGAGTTTTCTGATTTGTTTACTTGTATAAAAAATCTTTACTTTATCTGCGAGGAAGTTGGACTTCCGCTTTGAAGATTCCTTTGACTTAGCATTACACAGGAATTATGTAACGTAGTTCAAACTTTTAAATGTAAACAAATAAAGCAGAAAACTCTTCCATAGAACTTCTTGAGCTCAAAATAAGAATATGGCCGCCCTTCTAGGAAGACGCCATTTTTTTTTTTTGGCTTGACCGAATTGGATCAGCAATTTTCCATAATTTTTAAGCAGATTGAAACGAATTTTGGAATGAATATTTTTTGGAACTAGAGGATAACAGCCTTTGTTACTAAAATCTTTAAACCTCATATCTCTCAAGTCAACTTCTTGAACTTGATTTTGATTTCCATTGTTTTTTGTATGCAGCTGCAATTTCGCACAACATTGTATACATTTTACTGTCTAAATTTTAGTGTTTAAATTTTGTTATTTCTGTTTAAAATTTAAGCTAAATGTATTTTTAAATTTAAATTTATTCTACTTCTTCCAGTTGATTGTTTTGAAGCTCCATAGAACTTCCGTGTCCCAAAATGATTTCCGTCATAATGCTTTGTGAAGAAGAATATTCAAAATTTCTTCATTCCCTTTGAATATATTAATGGCCTTTAAAAGAATTATAGCGACTATCTTCAGCTCTGTTCCCATCGAGTGTTTGCTGTCTGAAGTATGCCTTTATGCGTTGTTGCTCGAAGACAGTTGGAGTGGCTCGGTTGTTGCAGTGAGATGTCGGTATAAATGCTTGGACATCAAAGGCGACTCGACGGACGGAGACCCGAGTACAGTTTCCTATGAGTTGTTGTATTGTATGCTTCGTGGGTACGGTGTGGCCGGTCGGTCATATTTGGGACAAATCCCCAAATATGACCTCGAGCAACAAAACCACTGAACGTGGGGACAAGGCTTTAGCTTGAAGATGTTTTTAAAATGCCAAATGATTTATTTTCAAAATACAAGGTGCAGAATTGTTGCTTTAATCGCTTCGTTATCATTCTCTAAGTCGATATATGAGCCTGCGTTAAGAACTTTTTAAAAATTTAATCTGAATTGGATGCCATCGTCGATTAGAGATACCAATAGATGTAACTAATTTCTAATTAACAGAACATTAACTTCAATGCGAATTTTTTGGAGCTTGGTGCTCAAAATAGTAGCCAAAGAGATTTGATGATTTTGCTTTAGGGCGCCATACCAACATCAAAGAGAATCCAAAATTGTTAATTAAAAAGAAAATTCTCAAGATACTACAGTCAGATATGTATTACAAAAAAAGGAGAAAGCAGCTCCTTTTTATTAAATTAGTTATTAGAACAGCAAAACTAAAATCTATTATGTGCTTGGAAGTCTGTATATAAGGAACTCAAACCAAAGCAGGTTTTGGTTTGAGGTTTTTTCAGGGTGTTTTTTTCATCATTACAGTTTTTTCTAAAATATCTTCAATTGTAATGTGTGTTATATTTTGATTTCATTTGTGTTTATGATTAATGCTCTGTGAAATTTCTACCCGCTTGTCTTTAATTTAGTTATTAATCTTTAAAAGAAGAACATTACCCTCATCTCAAGCATCATGAAAAACATAGAAAAGTTAAGATAATACGAGAGATAAAACCCAGGTAGCAATTTTAGTTTGCAGCAGACTTGCACTGCAAATCTGCAAGCTTACAGCAAATTTGTCACGACAAGAGTGTAAGTGTGAAACAAGTTTGCAGCAAGTTAACGCAAGTTTCGAAGTCACCATGGGACGAACTTGCAGCAAATTTGCACTGCATACTCATTGCAAATTATAGCAAAAACAGAGTACGAACACAACCCGGAATAGAACTCGCGACCTACCGGTTGGTAGCCTGACGTCTATACCACTCGGCCAGCTCGTCTACGAGAGAAGATAGATTTCGCTAATACATCGTTAGATTCGTATACGATTTATTTTGAACTATCTTCTTGATTTCATTAATTTTTTGAGTTGAGAATATGATTTGAAGTCAATGAGAAAGCGATTTTCGCTAATAATTACGTTTTGCTAGTAGAATAAATTATGAAATTAGAGTTCAAAAGTAATTACTTTAAAATGGGACAAAATGTATAAGTTATTATTTTTCAACCAACATTGACTGTTTTTCAGGTTTAATTTTGTCTATAACCGTTAAAATTTCAACATTAAGAAAAAGGCGATATAGTTTTCTTTAAAGTGCGAGTTCTATATAAATAAAAAGATGGAAAATGTTTCAAAAAAAATTTTTTTATAAAAAAAAGTTAGTTTTTTTGCAAATTATCATTGATTTATTGAATTAATAAAAAGAAGTAATTATCTCTTTGTGT
Organism: Araneus ventricosus; assembly: GCA_013235015.1. Taxonomy (NCBI): domain Eukaryota; kingdom Metazoa; phylum Arthropoda; class Arachnida; order Araneae; family Araneidae; genus Araneus; species Araneus ventricosus. The sequence goes on from BGPR01014390.1 coordinate 13,242, forward strand.
TATCTTTGCATCAAGCTTATTTTGCAAATTTGCATTGCAAAGGAGGTGGCGCTATTTGTCACGGTGAACTTGCAGCAGACTTGCAATGCAGTGAAGGTGGCGCTAGTTGTCACGGCGAATTTGCTACAAGTTCACTTCAAATTTGCTATGATAAGCTAATACCAAGTGAAAATCAAACTTGCTGCAAACTTACGTGCTATCTGGGAAACTGCTATGACGAAAATTTTATAAAAAATATTTATATTGCTCTCTTTAAAATAAGGTATTTAACTTTATATGCACACAGGGCCGCATTAGCAAATATGCAACAACCCAAGGATCCTCGATGCCTTGTAATATTTTCTTTTTTGCGTTATTTTCATGGTAATTTAATTTAATGCTTTCACTTGCTTTACAACAGCTGTGAATTCGAACTTATTCAAATTAAAATCAAGTATCTCTTTATTTGAAGAATATTATTCTATTTTCTTATATTTTCAAATTCGCTTGCAGTTCAGAGTGGTCCAATTTGTTTCTCAGTGACTGGCTCAACAAGTTTTGTATTAGAGTATTTCTATCATATATGTAAAAAAAGATTTGTAATTTTTTAAATAACTTTTAAATTTTATATCTTTTTTATTTGCGAGATGCTCAAACCAACTCACCAATGGAGGAGAATCACAATGAAATATCTTGCTATATTTCAGTCAGGTTGCACAGAAATGAAATGAAAATCAATAAAAAAGTATTTGGCTTTAGAAGTTGGAGGGAGAAAAGGGGCCCCCGAAGCATCTACTGCCTACAGGCGTCACCTCCGAGAGAAGGTGACGGTCTATCGGAGATGACGGTCGAACTCTCATATGTGACAAAATACCGTCAGATTTGAGTCTCTAATAAGTACGAGACTAATAATGTGAAAAAAATGGTTGACCCCACAACGGATAGATCATGTCTGTAAGAGTATGTCCCATAGTATTTATTATTTTTTGCCTGTGACGTTATCGTACCAGTGTATGCGCATGCGCGTGATTGTTATGAATTATCTTTATGTTAAGGTTATAAATAAGTGCAGCGTGGAAAAGCGTTTAGCTTGGAGATTGATTCTGGTGTCATTTTAAAGAGCTTGAGGTGTATTACTAGGACCCAAAATGAGACAATAAAAATATTTATCAGAATATAAGTGCATGTTTTTTTATTATAACATGCAGTCTTCTTTAGAAATCTACGAAACTTACAGAATATTTGACAATACGTAAAAGAAACATTGTATTAAATTTTGAATTCAAAAATTTGAATATTACGGGAAATATGAGCATTTGTAGTAAATAATGTTTTACTGCGCATACGCGAAATGTAGTTCTATATACTGACAACAGATGCCGCCATCAAAAGCTACTCTATATAAAACATAAGATAAGCGCAGTAGATTTTTCGTGAAGACGTCAGGATAAAATCATAAAACAAGTGTTTCGTATTAATATGTAATTTAACTATCAATCCCTTTAATACAATATTTACACAGAGTAGTATAGTGGTTACAGAATAGACAAATCACAAGCTACCACAGAGCCTTGTTACATGCGATAAACTTTGGCTAGTTATTTCATTGTATTTTTTATTAAATTATCGAAAGTATTGCACTGTCCTTTGTGATTCTTGTCAGGTGAGAAAAGTTAAAGTGCTTTAACTTACATAAGCCAGGAGGTCACGATGATAAAAAAATTTTATGACTTCATCACCCCTCTGACCAAAATTCTGGATTCATCACTAATGGTGCATCTTTTTCTTAATTCCCTGACAAAGAGCCGGTCGACTTTGCGGCCCTCATTTCTATAGTAAAAATGGTTTGTAAGATTGGATACCCTATATATCGTAAAGCCTCTTTTTTACGCCAAGCTGACCAGATTTTACGTTCATTCTGGTCTGATTCTTTTAACATAGGCCTACGTTCCTCCCATTGGGGCCTCGGGATGGAATTCGATTCACACGCCACAAAAAACGTTCTACGGGAGATCATCCGTATCTCGGTAATTATATATGTTAAAGACATAACTAATGTCTTATTTTAGAGATAAAAGGTAACAACAGAAGTTACAAAAAAAATAATAATCGGAATTGTAGTTCAACGACTACCCAGTCGCAAAGTTGGACAAAAATACGCATGAATTGGTGACGCGATCCTCTATCAGTGGTCCCCAACCCCCGGACCGGTCCGTGGATCAAATGGTACCGGGCAGCCCAAGGAACATTAAATTATTTCCATTTTTATAAGCTTTTTTTCAACTTGGCCGTCTTCCTTCAAATCTTGTGATCGATTTCTTACCCCCAGATGGAACCGTCTCGTTGCAAAGAAACAAGCTCAGGGTTCTCATCGATTTAGCGTTCTAGTGAGTTAAAATGTTAAATCACTTTATATTCATTTTTTGGTGTAACTGTATTTTATTTTGAATATGCTTAATTATTTGTTTATTAAACATGTTTTTTAATGTCTAAATACAATTAAATTAAAATTATTAAATAAAAACAATCTAAAATATAAACAATCAACGTCCGCCCCCCCCCCCCCCCGCGGGCCGCGGTAAAATTATCAAACGTTGGCCGGTCCGCGGCAATAAAAAGGTTGGGGAACATTGCTCTATATCTCGGTAACTTAACATGTTAAAAACATAATTAATGTCTTCTTTTAGAGATAAAGGGTAGTAACAGAAATTTAAAAAAAATGGAAATCGAAAAAAAAGTCGCGCGAGTCGAGTAGTCCTACACCTTTAACATCAGCGGCTGTTTGAAAAAGACAGCCTCCCGTCAATTTTTTTACTTTCTCGTATACGAAGTATACAAAGAGAATGTATTGTAATCGTCAAAAAATTCGGACTCGAGATTTTGACGAATCTCCACGTTTTAGACCTCCTCGAGTCCGAAAAACTCAATTTCGGAATTATGTCTGTGTGAACACGATAACTCGAAAACTATTAGAGCTACGGGGATAAAATTTGGTATGTTATTTTGACACATAATTTGTAGGTTTCTACCAAATTTTGGGCGAAATCCGTTGACGGGAAGTCTGTCTGTCCGCGTTCATGTGAACTTCTTCAAGAGCGTAACAACCCGCTGCAGGTCCCAGCTGCCTCGACAGCACGCTTCTTCCAACTCAGACGATTCAAAGCAACTCTTTGCCAGTTTTTTATTTTCAAAATTTTGATGTCATTTTCTGTATCGTCCAGCCATCTTGTTGAAGGTCTGCCCCGGTCACGGGCTCCTTGAAAGTGTGCAATCTAGTCGAGTTATTTTCGGGGGTTCTCCAGACATGGCCGAGCCATCTCAGTCTGTTACTTCGGATGATTTGTGTAACCTGACGCTCTTTGCAAAGTCTATAAAGTTCAAAATTATATCTGGTTCGCCAGCACCCTTGTTCTTTTACAGGCCCGAATATAGTTCTTAACACTTTTCTTTCAAAAGTTTCCAGAGCTCGCTGGATGTCTACGTTTAATGTCCGAGTTTCGCTAGCATACAGCAGCACAGGCAATATAAGTGTCTTGTATAATCTTATTTTAGTTCTTTGGTTAACAAGCTTGGATCTTAATTGTTTTTTTTTAATCCAAAGAAACATTTGTTGGCCGATTTTATTCTGTTGGTTCATGTGAACACTAAACTCAAAAACTTGAATAGTTAGAAGAATAAAATTTGGTACACAGTTTTAACATCAAGAATGTCGGTCCGTATAAAATTTTGGGCCAAATCTGCCAAAGGGTTGACTCTTTGCATAATCGCATACTTCTAAACATTTTAACACGTAACGCCTAAAGCTTTGATAAATAAAAATTGGTATGAGGCATGGTAACAATAATTGTAGATCCGTGCCCAATTTTCGTTTCAATCGGTCGAAAAGAAGGTGTTAAAATCTCCTATTTGTCTTTTCTCATCACACAATGACGCGAGGTCGTTATTGCGTAATTCACTTGCGCTAATTCTTTCCGCTTCTACCCATGCCTTTCACCTCCAAACTTTTTTTCACCACTGCATTAGGGACGCCTGTTCGCTTTACTGCCTTTTAGCTTATTTTTTCTCCACATGTGTTAGTATACGAGAAAGTTTATGGGAGACCACTCCCGCTGGTTTTTATACAGTAATCCATATAACTTCTTCTGATATTTTCTATTTGCCAAGGAAAGGATAACACAACATAAATTTCAGATTAAAACACAAAACAAATAAAGGGAAAACTCTCTACAATAACAACCCTATATTCCAAGCAAAATTGGCTGTTCAATAGGGTTTGACCACTCTGAAGAGTTTCCATGGTTGGGAGACAAAATACAAGCCTAAATTCATTATTTCTGACACAGTCCATTTTAAGACTTACCTAAGGAAAACAGCGGAAGTGGCCTCCCCGAAACTTTCTCGTATACTCATTTCCCCAAAACTCGTATAGCGAGTCAGTTCCCCGCACCCTCTCTCGGATAAAAATTTCGAATCTTCTCTATTCCCAGAACGCAACAAGTTTCTCCAGGACACGTAAAAACAACAAAACAAACGGAAATAAAATATTCCGAGCAGGAAATCAGAATTCGCCAAAAGGAAGAAAAAGGAGCCAAAAGGGAAGAAAAAAGCGCCAAGCAGGAGTCATTAAGCAATAAGCTTTTCGTCATGAAACCGCTGAATATCATGCACAGAGATTACTTCCAGTGCGCATTTCGCGTGGAGATCAAAAGTAAAAAAAAAAATTGAATACGCAATTTGAACACCTCTTTTTTAACCGATTGAGATGAAAATTGGGCACAGATCTATAATTAATGTTAGCATCCATGATACCAAGTTTTATTTATCTAAGCCAACGTTTAGGAGATATAATTTTTAAAAGTATGCGATTATACAGACCCACAGACACTCAACCCTTTGACGGATTTGGCACAAAATTTTATACGGACCTACATTCCTGATGATAAAACTGTGTACCAAATTTTATCTAGCTATCCCGTTCACATTAACACAGACAGACTTCCCGTGACGGATTTTGTCTAAAATTTGAAAGAAACCTACAAATTATGTGTCCAGACCACATACCAAATTTCATCCCTGTAGATTTAATAGTTTTTGAGTTATCGTGTTCACAGACAGACATAATTCCAAAATTGTGTTTTTCGGACTTGGGAGGTCTAAAATGTGGAGATTCATCAAAATGATCGAGTTCGAATTTCTTGACAATTACAATACTTTCTGTTTGTATATTTCGTATACGAGAAAGTAACCAGTGGGAGTGGCCTCCCCTAAACTTTCTCGTATACTGCTCAAAAATTTGTCATTTCCCCTCCCCTTGCATGGATAAAAAAAATCGAACCTACTGTAATCCAGAATACAACGAATATCAGAAGGTTTTTCATTGCAGATTATAGTGATTGTAAAATATTTAAGTGAAGAATCATATTAAAAGAGATGCCTATGTATTAAAGCTTAGCAATATTTATTTTCCATCACACTCCAGGAAGATCCGCTATTATACGAGAGAGCGAAAACAAAACAGGAGATAAAACGTATCCATCACAAACTCCGTCTCAAGGACAAAGTGACGTAATCCTACCGCTTGGTACCAGAGATTGCTAAGTACGCATGTGCATGGAGATCGGTTTTGAAACGAATGCTTAACAAGTATGCGATTATACAGACCGACAGACAGTCAACCTGTTGACGGATTTGGCCCAAAATTTTATACGGACCTACATTTATGACGATAAAACTGTGTACCAAATTTTATCCATCTAGCTATTCAAGTTTTTGAGTTATAGTGTTCGCATGACTTCGGACATACAGACAGATAGACTTCCCGTGGACGGATTTTGTCCAAAATTTGATAGAAACCTACAAATTATGTGTGAAGACCACATACCAAATTTTATCCCTATAGCTCTAATAGTTTTTGAGTTATCATGTTCATAGACAGACAGACATAATTACAAAATTATGTTTTTCCGACTCAGGGAGGTCTAAAACGTGGAGATTCGTCAAAATCTCGAGTTCGAATTTTTTGACGATTACAATACTTTGTATACGAGAAAGTAAAAAAAAATGCTTGGCCATTATTTTAGAGACCAAAACGCTATGTTTATGCCAAAAATGGCTTCTTTCTCTTTAGTAACCATGGAAACGGACAAAGTTCACTTTTCTCTCCACAATGGAGAAGGGATGATTATTTTGAATTTAATTTCTGTGTGTATGCACTTCTTGTTCTTCCTGTTCTGAACAAAAGGTCCAAGGCTAGGGAAACAAAATAAATGAATTTCAATGAAATTCAACAGGCGACCACCCCTGCCGTTTGAAGGGGTTCAAGTGTTATAGTCCATAGAGGTTTTTTAAACATTATGTCTGTTTGCCAAAAATTCTGCATCCAGCAAAAGTAGTTGTTGAGAGGGTTGACCACTATCCAGGAGTGGCCACTTAGAGAAGTTTTACTGTATGACAACATGCTGTTTTTTTTCCATGCATATCAATTTGATCATCACAGACACTAAAGTATGTAACAATTGCAAACATTTTATAAACAAAAATTCCTTTCGTCATGAAAATAAATGCATCTCTGTAATAAAATTTGCTTTATTGTTATATATATTATATTGTTAAAAATCTTCCATATATCTTCTTGTGATTAAAAACATATATGTACATTCTTAATGGAAAGGATACCTACTCCTTAGGCATGTACCATAATTAGTGATAACACAATGTACATTTCTGCAAAATACCTTGGGCATAACAACCTGATTATAACAAACACTAAAAAAATATGCAGTATTAACAGTGATTATATACATCAAAAATACTTTCTTCATAAAAATAAATTGCATTTTTGGAATAAAATTTGCTCCCTTTCTATTCTGGTAGCGCAACATGTTGCTCAATATTATACAATATTGTTTGATATTATATAATATTATACAGCATTGTACAATATTGTGAATATTGTTCAATACTGTACAATATCTTTGTGCTACTGGGGAGTGTTTTCTTTTTCAAGGAAAGGATACTCTTTAGACATGCATCACCATGTGATGTTTGGCAGAATAAACTTCCACAAACGACACAAAGCAAATATAACATGCAGTTATTTATGAATATAACATTCCTCATATAAAACTATGATTGATAAACATATTTACATACTTCAAGTCATCGATGAAAATGTTCAAATAAAAATATTTTAAACAGCAGCTCTAATGTATAATGCTAAAAAATATGCAATATTTACAATGATTTTCTGTCTGAACATGCCTTAGTCCTGTGCCCACTCAACCGTTTCAGTAACCGTAATGGTGTCAGGCACGGGGACACAGGGCGGCGTTCTGTCCGAACATGCAGTCCTGTGTCCACTCAACCGGTTCAGTTGCCATAATGGCATCAGGCACGGGGACATGGGGCGGCATTTTGTCTGAACATGCATCCGCATATAGTTTGTTTCAATATCCTGAGACTAGCACTTTTGGACAATTTTACACTGGAAAGGGGTGGCAGGCAATGAGTAAGATGAGGGCATTTCCAGAGTTTTTGTTAGATCACACTAAGTAAAACGTAAACATCTCCCCTTCCATTCTTCACTTCTCCCCTATTTTGGAGAAAATAACTCCGACTGGCGCATGCACAGAGGGTTTCGGAATCCGAGAACACACAATATTCTGCTTCCATGAAAATAAATTGCCCTAAGGAAATAAAATTTGCTTTATTGTTATACAGTGTACCATTAACCCTCTGCAGCCAGAAAAGTAATTAGATGCATAATTATGCTTTGATTACAAGGCCTAATTTTAGTGTTTTGAGACCAAAACAATATAATTGTGCAAACTGATACAAAAAATTAAAAAAAAAAAATTTTTTTTCTAAAAAATTAACCTGCAACTTCTTACAACTCTGTAAGTATTTCTTTTTAACTCTAAAAATAATAATAAAAAAACATTAAACTGATGCACCATCTAGAACGGTGCCCGAGAGCAGGCATCCAAGTCAAAAGGGTTAAAAACCCTCAGTAAATCTTCTTGTAGTAAAAAACAAATTGCCAGGGAAAAGATACTTATTAGGTATGTATCATCATGTGAGGTATGACAGCATACAAGTCAGCAAAAGACTTAAGACAAATGTAACAACATATAGTGGATATCTGTGCATAACAAGGGCATTTATCATTACTGCAGTGGCATTCTTGACAATCATGATCACTTGTATGACCAAAAAAGTGCATCAGGTAGTGATTAGGTAATAAGCAACTTTGGCTGCACACTGAACATACAAGGTGAGAATTTTCTGTTTTAATGCTATGCTGCAAGACATGAGTTCCAAATGACTCCCAAAAGATATGCATCTTACAAATAATGCAATAAATTTTGCGATCACATGGTTCATGGTCAGGGTTGTTTGCCCCAGAATCTGAATTTTCAGCTGATTTTCTTTTGGTACATTTGCTTTCAGAAACAACCGCAGAAACAGAGGTGACGTGATGAAGCTCTTGAATCTGATTTGAATGTGAACAACCTGAATGGCTATTTTTTGATGACTTTGAGCTCTCAATTCTTGGTTGATCTGCGAGTGCAGATTGTATCTTTTTAATCATTTCTGAAACTTTAACTGAGTTTCCAGTTCCAACAATTCCATGAGTCTTAGAGAGATTTGTTACTTTGAAAGAGACATGAGAGAAAGAGCATGGTTTAGAACTTTTCTTGTATTGCTTAACAGGTGGTTTAAAGCTGCACACAATGCAAGTACACAATACCTGATGTAAACATTTCCGTTTATGAGCTACTAAGGCTAGTTTAGTGAATTCATTCTCATTACCACAATCAGCGCAAGGATAAACTTTAGGCCTATCTGTTGGTAAAGGTCCATTAACTCCATTTTGGGATGTAGCAGTTCCCATGACGACAGTCCTTCTGTGCTATAAAGTAAATCATAAACAGTAGGCATAAAACTACAGAAATTTATATCTTTGTCAGGTACTTGCATGTTAAAGCAGCCACCAAACTTGCTTGGCGACCCTCGGATTTCGCCAAGCTCGTAAGTTCAGTGTTCTAGCAAAGATAGTTCTGGCTCTGGCAGCTATCGAAGCCGTAGGATGTTTCTTTAAGTTAAGGAAATCTGTCCGGTTCACACTTAGCTTTAATCACAAAACCTCCCACAAGTTTGTAAGTTCAGTGTTCTAGTGCAGTTACTATGTTTCGGCTCCCAAGGCTAGGGAAGCAGCAGGATGTTTTTTTTAAGCTTAAAAAAGTCTGCCTCGTTCCCACTTAGCTTTATTCACAAAAAAAAAACACAAGCAATATTTTTTAAAAACCAATTCTAATTTAAGAACAAAAGCAACACCATAAATATGCAAGCAAAAAAGTGACACAACTACAGGACTGCATGTTTTTATAGGACTGCAAATGTTTTTGGAACGATTTTACCACCATCTTGGCGATATATCTCGGTTGCTTGGCAACTCAATCTCAGTGGACACTTTAACATGCAAGTACAGTTTGTCAATACAATGGAAAATAAACTTATCAAACTAACACCACAAAATAAATTTTAAATATTAACTTAAAAACATTAACTAACAGGAAATAATTAACTTAAAACTAATTTTCAGAGCACATTACATTTTAAATATTCATGCCACTGGCATTGAGCTTTTACACTTAAAATTCCATAATATACTTAAAAGTATTGTTTAAAAATTCAAATTTAATCTTGGTTAATAATTAGAATATAGAAAATATTTTAAATTTTTTTTTCAACAGAACTGAAATTTTATATTTGATAACAGATCTCGTATGGAAATTCAAAACAACTGCCTTCACTCTTTAAACATAGTCGAAGATAGGATAATTTATAGATATTGTGCTCAGAATACTATGTGCATGCGAATTTGTGCTGTTTTGTTAACTCTAGAATGGATCTGAAGATTTCAGATCCACAAAGTGAACAATTGGATCTGGATTTGATGTGAAAACCTGTTCCTCAAATTCTTTGGATGGAGACACAAGTTTAGCATTCTATTAAACCCTGCGAATGCCCTGTTATTATGATCTTATAGCTTTCAGGTGGGAAAACTTAACTTTTAAAGTGAATGAAACAAACTTTTTTGTATTTAATGATATCCTTAAAGAACATTTTATCCATGGAAATTTAAGGAAGTAGGCATATAAATACAAAATATCTGCTTTTGAATTGAAAATGAGAAATAGAATAAAGCTGTCTCTGCTGCAAAGAGGGTTAAAGGACAATTACATTTCACTTCCACGACTACAAAACTAGAAAGAATATAATATTACAGAAAATGTCCTGGTTCTACAACATGGGCACCCACGGGGGCAAGGTGGATAATTTAATTCGGTTGATAAAATACAAACTATAATTTAATTTGGTTGATAAAATACAAACTATAATTTAATTTGGTTGATAAAATACAAACTATAATTTAATTTGGTTGATAAAATACAAACTATATATACTCGCATAATTTTTTTTTTTGATAAAATATGAAACAAAAATTGGGGAGAGGAATAAACTTACATCGCAAAAGCATACATTTTTTTAAAAATCTTACAAATCAAGAATTTGCATTATTATACTCACTAACAATATCCACAAATGTGTACTTTTATAATTTTTAATTGCAACATTAATCAAATTAATCAGAATCATTTTTAAAATTAGAGCAATCGATGCATATAAAAGAATATTCCTCATCACTCAATTCAGGTTCCTCAAGTTGAAATTTTCTAACATAAATATGAGGTAAACATTCAAAATGGAGATGTTTTTGACATTCCATTTTGAATGGCCTTAACTGCATTACCAACTTTAGACGGTGAGTAGTAAAATTTTTTTATGGAAATGCTACCTGCCTTTTCATTTTTAATTGGATTCATTACTATGTAAAATGAAAATAAAACTAAATCAGTTACTTTTATTTCAGAAACAAAGCTAGTTACTTTCCATTTTAGAAATAAAACTAAATCAGTTGCTTTTATTTTAGAAATAAAATTGAGTTAGTTGCTTTTATTTTAGAAACAAAACTAAATTAGTCGATTTTATTTTATCCAGATATTCTTAAATTTATGTAATGGCTAAAAACACAATAATGAAGTTATGTGGCCAATTGCATGGCCAAAACTGGCACATATAGTAAAATTAAAGCACCAGTTTTGGCCACCACCCATTTAATCTTAAAAATAATTGATTTTGATATGAAATCAGAATAAAAAGAAAGCTTACCTCACAAACCCTAAGGGTAATCAGTTTTAGATTAATCATTTAATTCTGAAAGCTTCATGATGAAAAATTGCAAATACTTGTTCCTGAATAGCTGTGAATATACAATACAGGATCATGTATTTAATTTTTTTACAAGTCACATGTTTGAGAAAAATGAACCAATCAGATTGAAAATAGTAAAATAAGGATTGTTTAAAGTATTGGAATGTTTCTTATTAGTTAATTTGAAATTACTGGTTAATTATTGGAAAAACAGATCCAATGTGGCCAAAACTGGAGCATCTACCCTACAATGCAGATTTATTAAAATAACAGTTATACTTGATCAAAATATTTGTTTTGAATTCAAGCATTGCAAAACCTTTTTTAAAGTGCCAATATAATTTTGGAAGCGAGAGAATTAGCATAATTAAGTGCCAAAACCAAGAGTCAACTTTACCCGATTTTGTATCTCAATAATATCCTGTTGATCTGAAATCAACTTCAATCTCATACGATAAAGTAAAGATTAGGTATATATTGATACAGAAACTTGACAATAAGTAAAACCCAACATCTCAAGATTTAAAATATATGAGCAGTTTCAAATTCAGTTTTAATTCAATAGATTTTTTTCTGAATATTTTTGATAGGATGCAGATTTGACTAAATAATAATTATATTGATCAATGTATTTATATATATTTTATATGCTTAAACACTTCAAAACAATCAATCTAAAGAAAAAAAAAACTATTAATAAAGCTTTTGTTACTTAAATTTATATCAATGGGTGCAAAATTGTCGGCAGAAACTGTACCGTTTCGACATTATTGATTAAGGGGTCTAAATTACTAATTACTTCTGGTAAATATATAAGCAAAAAAAAAAAGAGCGGAATACTACACGATTTACCATGAAGTATGGGGAAAATCCATTTTCAAATAAAAATCAAACGAAAATTTAAGCTTTGGTAGCTTAAAATTTTAGAAATCAACTAAAATTGTTATACATTTGAACTTGAATTAGAGGGGTTATGGGATTTGCTTGTTATACATTATTTTCCATTCGTAAAACAAAACAAGACATGCTTCCACCACATGTTTCGGTTTCATTACTTTGTTTCGTAATGTACATTTACGGTTCCGGTTTAGATTTAACCGAACGAAAATACTGTACAAATATTTATGTTTCATAAAGGTTCGAAAAAGCTTAAATAAATCAGAACGATTTCTCTGTGAGTTCTATAAATATATAAAACAGGTAAAGATCATTTGTTAAAACAACAATGATTTGCATGACAGGCCACATAGTTCCTCATAACATAGGGATATACATATTAAGAATAAAAAGAAAAATGCTAAATTGCGAAAGATTTCGGGAAAATTGAAATTACAGAATCTTCATTTCTAATGAGGACACTAGGAGATTACAGAAACTTGTCTCCTGTTGTTGATATACAAATTTGAATCAAAGAACACGAGAACGCGAAAAAAGAATATGGAGGCCTTTCTAGGAGGGCGCCATTTTTTTTTTTTTTTCTCTTGACCGAATCAGATCGGCAATAATTTAGCCCATCTTTTGATGGCAATTTTCGTTTCTTTTTTTTATTACGGATTGAAAAGAACTTTGGAATGAATAGGGGGATTAGCCTTTGTAGCTTTAAATCCCATAAAAACCTCTTGAATCAATTAATCACGAGAACACTGAAATGTTCCAAAGCGCATGCTGCTTTATTATAATTTTTCTCGAAATTTCGATTTATCCCAAAATACCAAGATAAGAAATAGTGCATATAAATGATAAGAGTGTAATGTAAATATTGAGTAAGACTGAGCGGAAGTCATGCAATGCAGTTAAATTCAGTGGCGGCGATTGAGTTGAAAAATGGGGGGGGGGGGCGGCAAAAAATTAATAGACATCTGTATAGGGGTAAACAACAAAATTTGAAAAATTAGCTATAAACTTGGTTAACTCTTTTCAGGATACTATTGCTTTTTCATAGTTCCTAGTTTTTGGCAGCTATAAAATGAAATAAAAATTTAATTCTTTCAGCAAAAAGTAAGGGGGGGGGGGAACTGCCCCCTCCAGACTCGCCGCCACTGGTCCGATTGTTAGCCTAACAACCTGGGCATTCTGATCGCAGTCAAATAAATAAAAATGGGGATTACAGCCTTTGTTGCTTCAAATCCCATAACTCCTATCATTCAAGTAAATAAAAATTTACTGGATAATGTTGAAGTTGAGAACAACTAAAGTGTTAATTATCATTTAAATGCCATATGAAAATTAGTCATAATAACAAAATAATTACTGATATCAGTGAAGTCTCCCCCTAAAAGAGGATGTAAAAATTTTAAATTTCAAAAGCTTCTCAAATTAAACTCTCTAACTGGTACCCAAACGTTGAACGAAAAGTTGAGCTCCATCATCAAAATCTATAACATCGATCTTAAGATCTAAATATGTTTTCTTGCATTTTTTTGCAAATCAGCAAACAAATTGCGAATAATAATAACAAAACAAATAATCGCTTGAAAGTGAGATAAATTATAATTCCCTTCAGAGGCTGATTACATAAAAATGATGAAAGACGTGGTTACAGCAAGAGTTTACTTTTAGGCAACAGTAATCATAATCAATTCCTGACAACTCAATTTAGAAATTAAAAAAAGTGATACATCCTTTTAGAATCCTACAACATAATCTGTCAATTTATATAATGCGATACCTCATAAATGATTTAACTCACTAAACTTCTATTTTTATAAATTTACTGATAGAGAATTGAGTTACTGATGATGGCAAAAGGAGGGAAAAAGTAAAACATTTACAGAAAAAGTTGTTTTTCAAATATTTGTACATGCCTAATTTGAAACTTCAATAATCTACCATGGTCTCATAACAATCTACGCTGCACTGTTTATTGTATATTAGTACAAGATATTTATATATCCCTGTGATGTTGTTTATCTGAAAGCTTTAGAATATTGCAAAAGATATTACAGAAATATTGTAGAAGATCTTGTGCCATTAAGGGCACCAAGTTAGATCTCATTTAACTTTAGAATTTGTTGAAATTTTTTATCACTCAAATTGTCTATAGCATTAATGGAAAATATTAATTGTACATTTAGAAATGAATTCTCTACTGAAAGCTGTTCTTGCCTGTCATCCAAAATATAACTGAATATTAACATCTAACTCTTCAAGCCAATTTATTTATCGAATAATTTATTACAATTTAATGGAATATATCCATAAATGGTTCATTGTTTTTAACCACCTTATAAGTAATAATCATTTTAATGCAAAATACAGTAAAGAACCTTTTGTATGTTTCTCATTTATAGGTTGTTTCATCATAGTCCTGACTCATTCATATTCACTGTACCGATAAAGTACTTCATTTATACGAGTCAAAGCTTCTGTTACGAGTCGATTCCTTCTGTCCTAAAATGTAAAATTTCCTCCTTTCTAGTGTGTGAACTGCGATAAAGATATAATGACTTCAAGATTGACAATTGATGATTTAATAGTGGACAAATTGTCTGCTGCTAATTTAAGCGATGATGAAGAAATTATTCCACCTTCGTTTAAAGACGTAATGGAGTCAATTAAGAAACTTCGAACTTTTTTGTCAAAAGAATAGTGGAAAAACATTCAATGAACATAATTCGATTCATAATGCTATACTTAATACTGACAGACAATCAGCTCGTCAGACGAAGGTTAAAGATTTTTTAAATTAAACGCCTACCTACATGCACATTAATCATATAAAATAAGAAATCTATAATTAGTACTCAAGATATACAATAGATATGATTTTTCTCACTTTTATGATAAAAGTTTAATTTTAAAATTTAATTATCAATTTCCATACTATGTAGTATTATACTAGTTCTATCTTGAAAACTTTAAAATTAATATTTTTAAATGAATTTTCATTAACAACATGAAGTTTGTAATAATCAAAGTTGTTTAGTAAAATTTCGATTATATGTCGTTTTATGCCAGTCCCTTGAAAGACATATAAACGGTGCTTTATCGTACATTCTAAATAAATAAGCCTCAAGTTTTTCTTGAACAATTACTAAAGATAAAGCATTGATGTGAATAAAAGTTCCTAATATTTGGTAAAAATTTCAGATAAATTTTTATGTGCCTGAATTTATATTTGCTTATAAAAGCAAATATCTTTTTTTTCAAAGAAAAAGATATAAATAACAGTGCACATCCAATGTATATCTTTAAAGGTGTTATTAAACAACTACGCTTTGGTGGACATTTAAAATATCTATAGTAGAACCCCGGGAATCAAAAACTAATTGAGGCGGTTTTAGTTTAATTATATTAATGTCCCGTTTTGAAGCAACACGAGGGATATTTTGGGACAGACCTCATAATTTTGAAGCATAGTCAGATGACGAGGACGACACCTGAACTGTCACCCCCTCTCCAAACTTCCACGCCACACCAACAGGAGGACGTTTGGCCATTATGTATGATTTAGCGTACAACAGGCCCCATACACGGCGGATCTTCAGTGGAATCGGTTTTTGAACCTGGAACCTCCGGCCCCAAAGCCGAGACCCTACCATTAGGCCACCACGGCCTGATCAGATTCCGGAGAATTCAGTAAAATACTCGATATACCAAATGAAGTAGAGTATCTCTGGGTGCTATGTGAAGGCATATGGAGAGAGCATGCAGCGATTCGCAGGGTACAGTGGCAAACAAATTGAGGGTAAAAAGAAGATATCCGAGTTTGTTTCTATTAATTTAGGTGCTGCATTCATTCTTAAAGACCAATTAAAATACTTCTTTTAAGTAAGGAATAAACATTAACTTTGTTTCTGATTCGTAACTGTTATTTTTTCTTTATTTTTCAGTAAAAAATTTTCCAGGAAATTAAAGCTGTTCGGATTATTCGAAATTTCAGATTCCTGGGGTTCTAGTGTATTAATCTTTACTAATAGCTAAATGCATATTACAAATACAGTTAGTTAAAAATACAATGAAATCAGCACATTTAACACTAAAATTTATTTTATTACTCTTTGTAATACAAATGATCCCTGTCATTAAAACATACTTCATTTTTTTTTCTTTACAAATTTGTTGAGATATTTTATTGTCATCTGAAAGATCTCTTTTAGTTCATTTCAATCATTTTTTTTAAACAAAGAGATTTGAATACAAAGTAATCTAAAATCACAAAAAAAGACTAATCCTTTGCTAACATAATGAAATTGATCCAGGTCAACAAAATGCAATAGAATTCATACCAAATGAAATATTTGTATTTGGCCAGCAAAGTAACATCTTATAAGTAATGTGCTTTAATGCACAGATACAAAAAAAATATGTACTTATGTGTTATAGTGGCCTCTGAGCTTACTTGGCAAACTTCAGATTACGCCATGTAGATTGCAGCTACTGTCCTATCGCCACGAGAAAACCCACCAGACACGCCAATGGCAGTTGTTATGGAAACAGGATATTCCACTGCATTTTAGAGGGTGAAGGAACAGGCTTTATTTCATTTGGCACAGCTAGAACCAGAGGAAGTCTCATTTCGCTTTGTACTTCGGCCAAAAACAAATTCATTACCTAAAGAAGTGCGCTTAGTTTGCCAAATGTTGAGGTTGATTTTATACCCGCTTCCCTCCTTTCTTCGACACGTCTACTTGAGGCAACACTCGTCAGGGTTTTTCTTGTGGAGGTAGGACAGTATGATCTTGCCATGATGATATTTGGCAGTTGCTTATGAGGCCACTATAACACATAAGTACCAAAAATGCAATAAGTATGGAAGACAACTCCTACAGTAGTTTCAACAACTGATTCTTGAAAAGGTATGCTCATCCCTGAGTACTATGGACATACTAAAGTAATACAAATAATAATATGCATGGGCTAAAAGAGCTCTTACAAACTTATTTTGGTTGTCACACAGCAATGAATCCATTCCTTTCCTTGAAAAAAAAATCCCTAACTTAAGGTTATCACTTACTTTTTTTTACATTTACAGAACATTTTTAGTAAAACAAGAACAAAACATATATATGACAATAAAAATTATATAAATACTTTTAACTGCAGTATAAAGGTATTCATTATTCTGTTAGAAAAACTCTAAAATTCAAAATAAAAATTGGTGGTACAATATCAACAATTAGGTGCAATTATTTGTACTTATAAAGTAGACGTTCACCAGTAATCCACTCCACTTTTTTTTAGTACACAGGATGCCAAACCCCTTCGCCAATGAAAGAAACCGACGAAAATTGGTGTAAACCGAAGAAAAAGTTGGATTTCCATCTGGTTTTGATTTTTAATCGGCACACTAGTCATAAGACTGAAATACGATAGTCGGTTAGGGGGACTGAGCTTCTCTCACAAAAGCTAAAACCAAAAATGGGAGAGGGGAGTGAGCCAGTCAGTTGCAATAACTTGTTTCGAGCTTGAACTCTTGCCGTGTCAAACATGCAGATTTGCAGAGAAAGATTGCTATCTGGGTAATATTTCACAAAATTTTGATAATTTTTTTTTTCATTTCTAAAAATAGAATCAAAACCTTAAATCTGGCAGAATTATGTTTTTAAGGAATGCACATTGCTGCATACACCAAACTAAAATGAATTATAATAGTTATTATGGAACAATCCCATATTCTAAAAGAGTATTGAAAAGCATGGCTACAGCTCACAAATCTTCATAATTTTGCATTTGGAAGCCATTTTATGACAAGACTGAATATATTTATCATCCATCATTGTAAAATACAGTCTAAATATACATACATATAACGAATGATCATAGGTCATATTACAAAACTGAACATTATAGAAATGATGCATGTCTTACAACTTCAACAATTAAAAACACTTTTGAAATCTAATAAAATGAAGAGGGCATGGACTACTTTAAACAGAAAAGTTTTCATCTGCCATCTGTTGAAGACAAATGCATTCCCTTTATTCTCACAAATGTCTTCTTTTTATTCTTACAAATGTATTCCCTTTATTCTTACAAATGTATTCCCTTAATTCATCGTTTCCGTCCTACAACTTTTGATGCATCACCAACATGGACTTGCTAGTATTAAAACAGTTTTTGCATGCAATACCAGTACATACTTTGTCAGAAACCTCAACATGCTCCAAACAGATGGCAAAAGGGCTAAGAAATCTTAAGATTAGAACAGAAACTGATTTTAAAAGTACAGAAGCATTTTTTTTATGGAAGAAAACTACAAATATTTGAATACACATTCCATATAAACTGTGATTGATAAATATATTTACAGTATTTCCAGTCATCAATGTAAATGTTAAATAGGAACAAAATTTTTCAACAGTATGATTGAGTACTTAACACTGAAAAATATACAATACTTACAATGATTTTATACACAAATATTCATTCATATAGTCTGTCTGTATGAAAATAAACTGCATTTGTGTAATAAAATTTGCTTCATTTTTATACATTGCACTGTTAAAAATTCATTTTTGTTTGCAGTCAGGTATGGGTCAAATATTAGTTCTACAATGTACCTTTTCATGAAAAAAATAAATATCCACCAATAGATAAAATCCAAGTGAAGAATTTAATAATTGAATTTCAGTATTTACAAATAAAAATTAAGTGACGATTCCTACTAAGTCATATCTTGGAATGATTACAATTCTTAAAGAGGTTTCAGAATTACATAATAACTAAAGATTAGCAAATTAGAGCAAACAAACAAAAATTTACAATCAGGTAAGGATTAAATAATAATATATCTATATTACTTCCACAACATATCTTCTTATTAATCAAATAAATATCCACCAATAGATGAAATCCAAGTGAAGAATTTAATAGATTAATTTCAGTATTTATAAATAGAAATTAAGTGACAATTCCTACTAAGTCGTATGTTCAGAATGATCACAATTTAAAAAAGGATTTTAGAATTTCATAACTAAAGATAAGCAAACTAGAGCAAACGAATAAAACAAATTAATGAATAGTGCTAACAAGTCTTGAGAAAGGTTGAATTTTCATTTGTAGAATGAAGGCATGCCCAAGCGTAGCCAAATATTTCACTTCTTGCTTCTTATATGATAAAATTTTTTGAATAATTCCTGTTTATTTAAATGAATTGGAGCTACATAAATTAGCTTATATTTCTGTTAAAAGCTTTTTGGCAAATTCGAAGCTAGAAAACCAGTTATCTTCTGTCAAACTAGTTCTTTAGAATGAAATTCACTGAAATCATTTTAAAAATTAAACAAAGCTAAATGCAAGAATTTCACACGGGAAGCATAAGTTAAGAAAGTACGCATTATTACAGAACTAGTGAAAGAATAAGAATAATCAACTGCCGATTTCTGTTGCATGGTTAGGCGGCATGGGGTACACGGGTCTTCCATGTGTCTGTGTTTGTTCTCTTATTTCCCATACACTAACCTTTTAAACTTGAATGACTGTGCCACATTGTTCCCGGGTGTTTCGAGGACAGGTACTGAAAGTTTGACCTCTAAGCAAAGAATGGAATCTGAAGCACAATGTTTTGGACACTAATAGAGGACACCTGTACCCCACACGACTGAGGGTTAAAACTGAACGTAAATAACTTTTATGTACAAAACCTTTTCTTGCAACATAAAAGCAAGTTTTAGAGAATACAAGGATAAAATATAAAATACCCTATGAAACATCCTGTATTATGAAGATCTAAAATATCTTTTCATAATGATAAATTTTTACTAAATGCATAACTGGGTGTTTATATATAAAACTTACAAAACATCCTTTATCACAAACTACTCATTATTTAGCATTAATTAAACTAAAATGATTTATAAAGAGATTAATAATTTAATTTCAAAGTGATTGTTTGCCCGTAGTGTCCGATTCCTTCTACAAGACTTTCTTTTTTGAAGTGTTGCCCTTTTCTTGGTAGGCCCCTTTGTGGACACACAACAATTAGGGGATATCTCAAAATGAATATGAAATGATAGAAAAAGAAGAGTTTAATATATATATTTTTATTGAACAAGAGCATCAGAAAAGTAAAGACAAGATGTAAATTTAATGTTCTTATTTAAAAATAATAATAAAAAACATCAAATGCCCCCTTTTTTATTGCTTCATATTCATCTTCAAATATCCCCTAATTTTGTGAGCAGTGTACTTGAGATTATGAAAATTAGTATCACTTAACAAGGTTTTGCAGTATATCTTGATAGAGATATGCTATATTTTTGGTTGCAATGTAAAATACATATAAATAATATTTTATTCATATGCATAACACCTACAAACAATATTTTATCTTAAGGTACAGTACCCAGAAATTACACTATCCATTTAATATTAATGATATACAACTTTCATGAAAAGAGTAGCTCCATTTAATACAATTCAGCATAGATTAAATATAGTAACACAGAAATATTCACGGGTTTTACAATATATCTACAGAAAAAAGCATCGCAGATAACAGATTGTAGAAACAAAGATAGAAGCTGCCAACTGTATTTTGATCTAAGCCTAGAAAAGATATTCCATTTTACCCCTGGAAGTCTTGCAATTTTTTTTTTTTTTTTTGCAAAATATCAGCATGTAATTCACCACTATTAACTGTAACTCATAAAGAGCAGAGCCATGTCAGATAAAATATAAAAATTATACAAAAACAAAGAATTCCCTTCTGCCTTAAATAAGG
Organism: Araneus ventricosus; assembly: GCA_013235015.1. NCBI lineage: Eukaryota > Metazoa > Arthropoda > Arachnida > Araneae > Araneidae > Araneus > Araneus ventricosus. Next base: position 34,162 of record BGPR01014390.1, read on the forward strand.
CAGATTGTTTAATTCAGTATTGAACACAATAAAATAATTATGCGTCCAATATTTTGAAAATGAAAACAATTACTCTCCAATTTAAAGAACCATATTATTTCTAAACAGGACAATGATTTTCATTTTCACCTTAGAAAATGATTGAACTTACACAGTCACATAAAAAAAAAAAATACTTAAAATTATTTGTTTGAACTGCTTTTGAAGCTGCCTCATATGCAGTAAAATGAAAATAATTTGCTTTGTCAAGCTATTACTTTTGATTATACAACACTTCATACTTTTGTTATTATTTTTTAAATTTGCTCAAGTAGGAATTAAAATACATTACTTAAATATGGAATTTCCACTGTTTTGAAAATTATTGTTTCTCTATCAAAACATGCAAAATTTTCCTAATATTATCAGTACACTTGAAAATATTATTGTGGTTGGACATATTTCATTTTTCTACAAAAATTGCTTACTTGTAACAATTAGTAAATGCCATTATCTCATTAGTTACCAACAAAACAAGTTACATATTTCACAGTGATGCTCTCTAAAAAAATTATTTTATTTAATTACATACATGTATTTTCCTTTTTTTAGCATTTTCATATCCAAGAAATACAGTGGCGAATCCAGGATTCGGGTCTGGGGTGGGCTGCGGTCATAAAAATTTTGTATCACAGTGACGAATGTCAAACCTCAAGGCTTATATAAGCCAAAACACTTTAACTTTACAAGCTTTCCTCTCATGACTATAAGAATAATAAAGAACACTACAATATTTTCGATAATTTAATAAAAAATACAATGAAATAACTAGCCAAAAAATGTTTTTGATCGTGCCAACGCTACAAGTGCAAGTGGAATGACTAGAAAAGTGGAAAATTTTCAAGCCTGCCAAGTCAGAAAGCAATGTTGTCACGATTTTATTACTAATTTTTTAAAAATGAAAATTAAGATCAAACAGTTGTAGTGATTTTAAGTTAAATCAAGATATTTGGTTTAGCTCTGGGAGGGGCTGCAGCCCGACAACCATTCCCCAGGATTCGCCACTGAAGAAATATCTTATCAACATGAGGTTCTGTTCCTAAGACTTCACCATAGTTGGAAGTAAACACTTAGCTTGTATTTTAAAACATTCTTGAAATATTTTAAAGTCTCAAAAAGGAATTTTGCGTTCCAAAAGTGGATTTTATGCCTAAAATACCCAAAGTTTAGTATAAGAATTTAAATAATATTTATTGTTGAAAAGCAATGTGGAATCCAAGAACTATACTACTTTGCAATCTTTCCCAAGTTCATGGAAGTTTCAAACCCAACTGATCCGATTTGTTAGATTTTCAAACCTTTTTAACTAGGTTAATTCCCCACAATGGTTATTTTATGATATCATTTACAACCATGGTTAAGTTGCATTCATGCAGGAACAATTGCTAAATGGAAGAGAACAACAAAATCTCATTGCCAGTAAACAATCCAACATCCAGAGCATCTCTAAGGCCAAAAAGAGAAAAAGAAGGGAAAATTATGGACCAAGCCTAATTCCCAACATCCAAAACATCCCCATATACAATTGCATACATGCCAACATTGGAAAGACGGCTGTCCGTGCAGAAAGTCTACGAGAGTGACAGACGTGCACACGCAGGCACAAACTTGTGTCAAAATTTTGAATTTATGATCATTTATATATCTCATCATATTTTAAGTAATCATAAATTTCTATTTTTAAGAAAAATATTTTAACAAATAATACAATATATATACATAATCACTATTATTAAAAGAATCAGAAATAATTTAGGTACAGTATATTCTCAATTATCCGGCATTCAAGTATCTGGAAAGCTCAACTAACCGGAAAAATTAGAAAATGAGTTTTTCTCAAAATTTTACATCTGCTCGCCAAAATTTAGCATGCTCGCACTGTTCCATTCACTCTGACAATTGATTTCTAGAATGCAACATCTGCTCCGCATGGAGGGGCATAGAAGGAAAAAAAAAAAAAAAGCAATATATAGTACTGTCTGTGACATATACAGACTTGTTTTATGAGGGGGTGTTCAAAAGCAAAAGTGAGAACAAAAAAATAAATAAATAAAAGATCCTCACCTTTCGCCGAAAAACGAAATCGACAACCAAAAAAAAGTTAAAGGGATATAATCAGTGAAAAAAAAGCTCATGGGGGTTACTCCAGATTGGTAAGTCTCTTTCTTTTCCTTTATTTATTTACTCTCTGAATACTGGCAGATGATATTTAATCCACATTTCAAAATGACAAAACAAATTATTTAGCAGAAAAATTCTAAAAAAAAAGGCTACCCCTCCCATTTTTTCCCGTCACACTCAACCATCTGTCCTTTACAGGTATCCGGAAATCGGCATTTCCCGAGCATGCGGTTAGTTAAGCTTTTACTGTATAACATTTTTCAAAAACATGAAATATAGAAAGAAAAAATCTGAAAAATTACTATATTATAAATCAAAAACCCTGTACACTTCAAAAGCATGCATCATGCAAAATACTGATTAATACATAATATTAATAAAAGTTTGAATAAATATCTTCTTAAATTTATTTGCCTTTTCCAAGATATCTTGTTATAGTAAACAGTAGAATTAATAAATTCACTAGGAATGATTTCTAACACCATCAAGAGTTAGTCTAAGAATAAAAATTTAAACATGATACTGGGAGAAAAATAGTAAATGTTATCCCAGGCATATATAAAAATTGCACCCGATTAATAAAATGACGGTTGAAATCTAGAAGTTGGTACACACTCTTAAAATGGCGCCAAGTCGCCAAAGCTAATACAGGTAATACTTGCATATAGCTTTGGCGACTTGTCTCCAATGATATGCAGCGGTCAATGTCTTGCTTTGGCGATTTGGCAGCGTTCTAAAAGTGTGTACCGACTTCTAGATTTCAACCAAAATGACTGCACGCAAGGTGGGGAGGGGGGACTTGTTTCATTAGAAATTTAAATCTTGTCCATAGTTTGAGGAAATTTTCGATAAAATCTGTAGTAACTAGGGAGAATTCGTAGCAGTTGACATGTATGCAATTGTTCTTGCTGCCAGATTGTCAAGGAGATGTTGTTCTGCTGTGGCTAGTGACTGTCCTAGTGGAACATCAACTAGGTCAGAACAAGGTCTTAGATGTGGGCATCAGCCTACTTCGTACAGGACTAAGTGAATCAACATAAAATATCACAAAACAGAATATGTAAAGTATTACTCGACAGTGTCTTTAATAAAATTTCATTATTTACTTTAAAAATTATAACACGTACAAATGAAAATATACTTTTAAAGTCGATATTTAAAAATAAACTTTTGGTAAACTTTCAGTTTACAGTGCCCACTTGCTTCTTGCCAATTTTTCTTGGCGCAATTTCATTTGCTGGCGCCAAACAATGTTTGGAATGCGCACTGTACTTTTAATTGCTGTACTGCGCATGCTTCATTTGAAAAGGAGCAATTGAGCACGCAATGCCTTTGGCATTTCAAATGCGTACCGGGCAATTTTTTTAACTTAAAAAAACATCAGCGGCTTCGCTTTCTGCAAAGCGGGACACTAGGAGCTTCGTTTATTCATTCAGAGGCAGAAACACAGAATAACATACACAATTCTGAACCTAAAAGTGACTGAAAATGTTCAAAAATGAGAAAAGTGTAGTTAAAACTTCACATACCTATTTTAATTGCTGTTTACACTTTGGACACGGGTATCCGCTTGCTATCAATCCCTGATCCACATACTTCGAAAGGGAACCAATGCCATCATCGACAACAGCAGTATGAAGCGCACGTAATGAAATGATAAAATCAGACGAAAATCAAACCGACAAAACAAATTCGATTGAATCGACCAATCAAATCAAACGGAACAAACCAATTAAAACGAATCGTAATATCGCGCCATGTGCAAAACACCGATGAACAGATCAATTTCCGCGCACATCTCGTTCCTTAAAATCATCATTTGGCGATTCTAAGAGGAACGAAGTAAGTGGGTACCGTAGACTGAAAGTTAACCAAACTTTTATTACATTATTTGAAGATCATTTAAAATTTTCACCCGGCATTAAAATTATATTGCTGTTAAAAAAAAAAAAAAAGATTTATAATTTTTAAATCTTTTTTTTTTAATTTCAATTGAAGATTCAGAGTAAATTGTATATATTTCAAGGAAAAATATTACCCAACAATATATTTTAATGATGTGGAAGAAATTTTTTACTGATTATATGAAAATTTCAAAGAAACCTATTTATACAACCCTCTATGTTTAAAGATATCTACATGAGAGACGGGGGTAAATTCTAATTTTTCTCTCTCAATGGCAACAGACTATAAATTAATGACACACTTCTGCATTTAAAATAGAAACAATTGCAATGTGAGAATATGCATCAATTGAAACTTAAATTTTCTGGGAAATTGATAAATTCTTTAAATTTTCCATTCACATATTTAAAAGCACTTTAAAGCATAAAAGAGCCATCTTAATTCCGAATGAATTTCACATTTGATTTGAATGAGATTCATATTTAATTATGACTGCATTAAAGTTCTTACATTTCAAATTAACCAATTTATAAATGTATATTTATATACTGCAACAGCCATTGGACAGACCGAGACAGGCTTAGTATTAAAGCTATATGTATTTCTCTGGCTTTTTTCCCACTATATCAAAAATAAACATTAAAATGAATCACTGAATAATAAATTATTTGTAAAAGCTTTCTCTTTCCTCATTCATTTCCATATAAATAAAAGGCAGCATTGGAAGTAATTCAATATCTGGGTATAAACGGAATAAAAATATAAGAAAATAAGAAGACAATGTTTGATAAAATAAAATATACATTATTTAATTATCTTATTGAGAAAAGAAAATTATCGACATACTTCATGTTATAGAATGAGAAAAATTTCAAAGAACTGGCACAACATAATTTTCTTCTAAAGAAGATCATTATAATTTGATTGGCAGAAACACACAAATCGTACTCAATGTTTAAGTTTCAGATAATCAAATGAAAAAATTGCAATCTGCAAGTAAACATTAGCAAAGTAAATTATGTAAAAGACCTCTGAAAATTTTTTTGGGATAAGTATCAATGTATACTTTGAAGCTGCATAGTACT
>BGPR01014391.1:7250-28345 GCA_013235015.1 Araneus ventricosus
ATGTCATTCATTTGCATTTTGATAATTACTCAGTACATTTGTATTGAGTAATATTTGCCTTTGTTTATATTTATTATCTTCTTTTCTTCCATAAATTCCCGATACCGAGATGCTGTTGAATGTTGAATTAAAAAAAAAACTATTTAATGATGTGCGTTTTTATTCCATGTCATTCATTTGAATTTTGATAATTACTCAGTACATTTGTATTGAGTAATATTTGCCTTTGTTTATATTTATTATCTTCTTTTCCTCCAGAAATTCCCGATACCGAGATGCTGTTGAATGTTGAATTAAAAATAAAACTATTTAATGATGTGCGTTTTTATTCCATGTCATTCCATTTGAATTTCGATAATTACTCAGTACAATTGTATTGAGTAATATTAGTCTTTGCTTATATTTATTATCTTCTTTTCCTCGAGAAATTCCCGATACCGAGATGCTGTTGAATGTTGAATTAAAAATAAAACTATTTAATGATGTGCGTTTTTATTCCATGCCATTCATTTGAATTTTGATAATTACTCAGTGCATTTGCATTGAGCAATATTTGCCTTTGTTTATATTTATTATCTTCTTTTCCTCCAGAAATTCCCGATACCGAGATGCTGTTGAATGTTGAATTCAAAACAAAACTATTTAATGACGTGAATTTTTATTCCATGTCATTCATTTGCATTTTGATAATTACTCAGTACATTTGTATTGAATAATATTTGTCTGTTTATATTTATTATCTTCTTATCCTCCAGAAATTCCATCTGTGAGTCCATTATGTCTTTTCTTTTGGTAGCGCTCATTTACATGTAAATTAATTCTAAACTTTTCCTCAGGCATTCTTCTCTTATAGTTCTAAATCACAAAAAATTTATCCACGACTTCACCTTTATAGATGGCCACAAGGAATTTTATTTAAGGTCTCTCACTCGTAAAAATTCAATTTCAGATTTCTAATTCTAAATTAAATTTAAGACATTTTCGGTTTGGTGAGGAGTGGAAGTTCTGAAAGTCAGGTACCAGTTCATATGACTTCCTCTTCATTTGTCACAGTTCAAAACTATGAGGTGTATCCCAAAATTGCCCTCATGCAGCTTCAAAGAAGTACTTTAATCCAGAAGGAATAAAAAAAAATTTCAGAAGCGCGAAGAGCTTCTGCTAACATGAATAGTTTTTCTATAATGTTCCTTTGCTCTTTCATTTGCTGGGAATAATTCTAGAATATTTTTGATTGCTGAAAGAATTTGCTTTATTTCCGGAGGCGTATTAAGCTTGTTGGGGGCCCCAGGCGTTGAAGTTCTTGGGGCCCCTCTGAAAGTATAACGTATTTGTACTTGTAAAAATTTCAACTTGCCAGTTATGATGATTTAAAATAAGATAATTTCACAACTTTTGAATCACAGTAACTATATTTTTGTTAATAAAAATTGATTATAATTAATCTATTATTTGATTTTAATTACCTGATTTATTAGTATAATTAATCTTTGTCGATAATTAATATGCTTTGTATTCAGTAATTTTAAATTTATATCTGAAATTCGTGTTCATAAATATTCACATGAAGTGTTATCGAAATAACTTAGGATTCATTATATAAAAGTAATTCGCTTTTCCTTCCAAAATCACTTTTAAGTATAACTATCAAATATATAACTATTGTATTCTACGCAACATTCTGCCAGTTATAAATCCCCAAATGATAGTTAATTTAATTCTGAATACTGAAATATGATAAAGCAAGTGTTAGAAAATTCTCCTTTTTAAGCTACGAAGCTTGCATCTTTTCTAAATTGTCTCTCGTACCTTTACTCTAAGATTCAAAGCATTCTTTCTTTAAGATCTTTACGTCATTTCTTTGATCTAGTCACTTCACTTGACATCCATATTAGCAGCTATTTAATCGGAATCGTATGACGCTGTCTATTCGATTCCTGCAGCTGATATCTAGATCTACTGATTATTAGCAGAGTATATATACTTGTCTCTACTATGCCATTTGGGTGCGGTCTGTAGGTCCTCTAAGCATTCTCTCCTCGGAGAGACTTCAGTGCCATGTAAGCTGCTGCTGGTACTGTACCTATAAGATGTAGGACATGTATCAACCCTGTTAAATGGAAATGTGGTAATCTGTAAATATGTTCTTAAATGCGGTCGTCCAAATAAATGTCTCTTTTAACTTATATGTTTCGTCATTTCTGAAACAATAAGAAATGCTCTCATAGAAATTCCACTGTAAAAAGCCAGGACGCTTTTAGCCTATTATCCAGCAGCTCTTCATAACTAGTGTTACTCAAGCTGCCTGTCTCTACTACAAGGATTATAGTTTTTACGAGACTAACGAGTGATATTGGCAAACTCGCTTCCTGTGCCTAACAGCAAGAATGACAAAAACAAAAAAAAAAAAATGTAATTTTTAAATCTTCATACCAGTATAATCGATGCACCTTTTCTCTTCCTCTGGGTTCTTATTTTGAATTACCACGGGTCTATTATAAATCCTTTTATCTCTCTTTTTTAATCCTTAGATAAGTTTTGGAGGCGATGAATCATACACAGAAGGAACGCATTTGAAAAACGCAAAAAGAAGGGGGACGTCAAAAGTTATTCTACAAAGTACTTTCAGCGAAATAGAAAGTTGATACCAAATTCAGCTCATTCTGAAACTAGCCTTTAACCTTTTCCGGCACAGTGGTCGCAAAAGAGGACACTAACTTTAAAATTTTCTAAAAAAAATCCGTTTCAAATTTGAAACCCGGAAAATTGCAGGAAAAGGCAGCTGATAGTTCTCCTTTTAGAATGTAGATAGCAGCACAATGAAATTTCGCTTTCATTTCGGAAAAATTATAGATTTAAAATACCCAAATTTCTTTACTCGGAGATAGGAATTTTTTGAGTTCTTGACCTTTACAATTTTAGCAAATTTACTCGACAATTTTCCTCCAATATTTTTGAAGTTTTAATTTATGATTTTGTGTACGATTTAACATTAATTTTTGAGCGTATCAAAATGGATGTGTCCAAAGGGGTCCTCATATGAGGGAGTGTCCCCAAAGAGGGACAACGACCCCTCTTCAGAAAGAGGAGGGTTTCTTTGTAAATTATATCTCTAAACAATAAACTAAGCCTATTCATGATGCTTTTTCATCATATTTTTAAAAAATTTAATGCCTTGTGCCGGAAAGGGTTTGTGCCTGTTTATTTCACCAACAAAGGTAATTAGGTCCTCATCTCCTGCAACTTCGGAACATTATCTTTCACACCGGGACTTCTGATTTCATGGTATCAGCAACTGTTGCTGCTTGTTTGCCAGCCCTGGATTATGCTCGGTAGGGGCCCTTAAGCAATGCAAGTTTCGAGGGCCCCCTCTCCCCTTCCAGAACCAAATGTTCTTATTGATTTTAATTTAATATACAGTGGAATCTCCCTATAACGAAATCGCTTGGTTCCAGTTGCAAAATTCGCTATAGAGAAAATTTCGTTATACGGAGATTAGAGATTTCTGCAGTTATTTAAGCAAATGTTACAAACCTTTTAGTATGTGTGATAAGTTCAAAAATATTTAATTATGATTTTCAATTATAAATAAAGTAATATTTATTATAAATTTGTTAAAATTATACTAATTTTTGCTGTATAAAGAAAATGCTCAAAAGTGAAGACAATTCACCAATTTAGAGAATAATATGTACTAGTACGGATAAACATAAAATGCGTATTATCACATCCATTTGCTGTTTCCACCCCGATTCTTGGAATCTTGACCCGTAGAAATGTTGCTCCCTCTGTAGAAACCCAGGTCCCCACAACTGCATTATCCTTCACATAGCATTCTATCGTTATGTGTTATCGTTGGAATGAACAATGCGAGTGGTTCCAGAAACAGGCACGTGTGAGCGATTTGTGTGCACAGAAATTAGCAACTTTCTTCAAAAATGACAAAAATCGAAAAGATAAAAGTCTGAAAAAATTCGTTATAGGGAGACAACCACTTCGTTATATGGAGAATATTTTGAATGTTTTTTAACATTCCGATTAAAAATTTCGTTATAAGGAGAAATTCGCTTTAGGGAGACTTCGTTGTAGGGAGACTCTATTGTATATATAAGTAGATTTTAAGTAATAAATATTACCACAAACTGAAATTACATAACATTCAATTGTAGGTCACCTTCAAGAGAAATGGATTCAGTATCTCGCACATAAAATTTTTAAATTTAAAAGTAATTTTAAACAAACGGGCGAAAAATTTATAAAACATTTTTAACGCATTTTAAATGCTCAAATACGAAGTTCATCAGGTTTCGCGACTCGTGAGTCAGTCAACGAACTGAAAAATTGGAAATCGGGCCACAATGAACTAACATGAAAAAGTCCTAAGAATATCGGTCTGAAATTTAAGGGGACATACGACTCTTAAACCTCGAAAAAATGTGGGAAACTGTCAAATTCGATACATTATATCTCTAAACCAATAGAATTCACAAACTCACTTTTTTTTCTAGAAAAATATCTATTCTTTCGCTTATAGTGCAATAAGGGGACATAACATAGTACATAAGGTATTTAATTTAAGGGGACATACGACTCTTAAACCTTGAAAAAATGGGGGAAACTGTCAAATTCGATACATTATATCTCTAAAACAATGGAATTCTCAAAATCACTATTTTTTTCTGGAAAAATATATGTTCTTTCTCTTATAGTGCAATAAGGGGACATAACATAGTACATAAGGTATTTAATTTAAGGGGACATACGACTCTTAAAACTCGAAAAAATGGGGGAAACTGTCAAATTCGATACGTTATATCTCTAAAACAATGGAATTCACAAAATCACTTTTTTTTTCTAGAATAATATCTATTCTTTCTCTTATAGTACACACATTACACATATAGGTATGTATTTTTTGAGAGAGTAATAAATATGGGTATAATTTTTGGAGAAAAAATGAGATAGTCACCTTGCGCGCATGATTACGGATAAAATATTGGTCTAAACACAATATTTTGGGTATCTATGTAATCCAAAGAGTCTGTTTAAGAAACTGAACCCCAATTTATTAACATTTAAATTTAATTTATATTTTATATACCAATTTAAAATAAAAATGTTAACAATTGTTAAAGTTTCAATTTTCTACTCCCCTCCCCCGAAAAAAACTTCTTTGAGGAAAATATGTTCAAAAATGTGGTTCAGTTTGTAGAACATAGCGCAATACATATTCAGTAAAAATTTTATGTAAAAATATTCAATAGTTCTGGAGATCTCGTGTGCGCAATATAAAAAAAACACATTTTGAGATATAGCGTTTTTAAGTTGTGGCCATATTCAATGTTTACGTTGAATAGCTGATACATTTTCCTTCATAACTTTCATAATTATGGGAAGTTTTTAACGCGGGTTGTTTTAAATTGTTCAAAAAAGACAGGGGAATAATATTTTTTTTTTCATAAAATCGAAAATTTTCGAGGTTTAACACTCGTATGTCCCCTTCAACAATACGAGCACACAAACAAAAAATCAAATTACTCTGAAAATACCACAACAAAAATTTTGAGGCCTTGGAGAGTTAAGAAGTTTCGGGCCCTAAGCAGTTGTCTACTTTCCCTATTTGATAATCCGGTCCTTTTGGTTGCTCAAGTTGATGAGTATTTGTCACCTTCTTGAATAGAGAGGCAAAACTCTTCCGTACTTAAATTTTTGGTGATGTCTTTATCTCAGGATACATGAAACATCCTCCGTGGTTAGCAGGAGGGATCATGCCCACTAGTGGTGCACTTAGCAATCATTCCTTTTTTATTTTTATCCGGATAGGTTCTGTTTCTGTGTGATTCACTATGTTCACACGTTCTTAGATTTCGAAATGTAGAAATGAATTTTTCAATCAATTTCATTTCTTTTAATCATCGTCATTTCTGTCAAATTTGTTAAGCTTAATATTGCATGGAGTTATAAGACTTCTCTACAACCTACACAAAAATAAAAAATTAGAAAATTAAAATTTAAAAATTTTACAAAGGGATAAGAACTAATAAAACTATATGCCAATATCTCGAATTCCCAACTTGAAAAAATATATCATAAAAATTTAAGCAATCGCCTTGAAACGCGCTTTATTTATTTTAAAATTTTTTTATATATTTTCTTTCTTTCTTTTTCCTCATCCCGTTACATCTCTTCCGGTGTTGACCACCTGACTAATTTGTTTTTCTTCATTTTGCAACACTTCCATCCTTTTTTTCCGCCAAACCCCCTCTAAAACGCTTTTTATTATAATGTAACTGTATCGTTAGAACCGCGCCGTTTAAAGAGCAGGGAAAGTGGATGAAAGTTCTTTTTTTATCAACTCATTATTATTATTCTCTCTTGCTTCGATTTCAGCATTTTCGTTTATTTTTACCAAAACATCCGTTGATAGACGCCAAACCTATCATTAATCCTAAATGCGGGTTCTTAAAATACTTCTTCACCTGCTTTCGACTAAGTTTCGGACTGTTCCTCGAAGCCTTTTGGTGGGCGGCTAGTGGAACAAATTACCGATGAGAACTCTTCGCCAAAATATTTATTCTTCTTTTTCGCCGACTTCCGACAAGTTAGCCTTAGCTAAAGGGATGAGAAGCAAGTCTGGTGGGAGTTTTAGGGATTTTTTTAAAAAAAATAGGGAGATAAAGCTGTTGTTAACGGCGTCCAATCAACTTTTTTATATCTTTTTATTTCTGGCTTCCTTCAAGAGGGACAGTTCGCAAGGACGTCGGTCCGACAAAATTGCGCGGATGTCTCAAGTATCATTATCCGACATTTAACGGAAGTTTGTCTTCATCAGTAGACAGACGCAGTTTTGAAGAATTGCATAATTTGTCGGAAATGGAAACTTTTAAATGGACGAAAAATACTTCAGCTCAAATTGGTCTTTCATTTCGCAAACATACATTTTTATATTGTGTATCTTTTAATTATAATCAGATGGATATATATGTCTATAAAAGTCTTCAGATGTATTTTTTTAGTTGAACAAAAAACTCCCGCGGTTTTGATAAAATCAAAACATGGTGAAAGATTCTAAATTTAATAGAAGAACAAAGTACAGTACAACCCCACTAATCTGAGATTCCGGTTAATCCGAACCGGTTTTTTTTCGAAAATTGCATATAATTAAAATGATTACCTGAAAAGATTTAAATATACATATTAAAAGCAAAAAAGTAATTTTTCAGCGTTCATAATTTTGCACACATTGAAGAAACGAATGCGATTCGCCGTAAGATAAGATCATTTCATACAGGAGCACATTCATTATTCTAATGAAAAGGGGAGACATATTCTCTTTCTATTGCTTTCGAATAAAAGAATTCAAGAGATAGTAGCATTGAGTACTTATAACTTACATTTTTTTTTAGCACGCGTCTTTTTCTTTTCTATTTTTATCAGAATCTCGGGTAATCCGAATTTTTTGTAATCCGAACAGGTACCGGTCCCAATTAGTTCGGATTAGCGGGTATCGTACTCAAATTAATTGGATTCCAAAAATTATTAGCAGGTAATTTACAAGTACATCAACATTATTAATTTGAGGTACATCATTTAACTATTATAAGATATCTCATAGACTTTCGCCTATAAAACCTTAAAAAGATGTGTTTTAATTTGGTGACAGTTTTCATGAGAGGTGGTCACCGATTCAAGTTGATATTTTCTTATAACCCTCTGATATGAAATCATTAAAATTAAGACGTGTACTGATATCAATACAGTCATACATTTTACCAAACCAATTTGTTGCCTTTCTCTTAGTCAATTCATATTAAAAGGATATATATGTAATCAATTTGTAAATTTTGTATTATACAACTGCTCGTGCGGAGAAAAAAGATATCCAATTCACTACGCCACAAAATGTCCGTTTACCCTCTCCTGGCATTTCCAAACTCCAACAGTGGAAAAACATTCTCACGAACAACTTATCACGAACCCGACTTCGACTCCTAATGCGTTTCATATGTGTTGAGAACAATCTCATTGTAGAGGATAATATTTGAGCACTCATCCACACAGACTGACACACACTTCCGGCTACTTATGTCCAGTGTATGTTTCTTTTTCATTTTTATTTTTTTCTGTACCTGATACTTGTTTTTGTCCTTTCTTAAAAAATAAAATTCACCTCCATCCATCCAAACCGGAAAGGAGCCAAATGGCTCTAAACACGGGGATGCAGGTGGTGTAATGTATTGTATTATTTTCCACTAAACTTTGCAAATTACCAACATTCATTGTAAGTCGTTGAATGAAATGTTTTATTTTAGTACATAGATTATTTTCTTGCCGCTTAATGAACAAATACTTTAAAATTAGTACTTTCTAAGCCTTTATCTGAAAAGAAATTGAAAGAGAAATCCTATTAAATTTTGCATTACTTTTCTTCATATTTTCAATCACTTGCTCCTCTGCTTGGAAAGTAAAGTATAAATATGTTTTAATTAAAAGTAAGATTGATTTTTCAGATAAAATTTTTGAAACTATAATTTGAAAACATTTCATTCGATTAAAATCCTAATTATAACCAATTATTCAAGTTTTAACAATATATAACAATATATAATAATAATATTTTATAAATCGTTGAATGAAATGTTTTATTTTTGTACCTCGATTATTTTCTTACCGCTTAATGAACAAATACTTTAAAATTAGTACTTTCTAAGCCATTATCTGAAAAGAAATTGAAAGAGAAATCCTATTAAATTTTGCATTACTTTTCTTCATATTTTCAATCACTTGCTCCTCTGCTTGGAAAGTAAAGTATAAATATGTTTTAATTAAAAGTAAGAATGATTTTTCAGATAAAATTTTTGAAACTTTAATTTGAAAACACTTCATTCGATTAAAATTCTAATTATAAACAGTTATTCAAGTTTTAACAATATTATAGTATTAATCAAAATTCTAATAATAATTAATATAATAATATTATAATAATTTAAAGTTTTAATAAGTTAAAATTAATAATCATATATTAAATTCAAATTCTTATATCAACCAGTTATTGAAAAAGTACTTATAATATAGAAACATGATATTTTCAATTTATTAAGCCTTAAATACTTCATTATCTTAACTAAACCAGCGGGAGTGGCCTCCCCTAAACTTTCTCGTATACTTTTCAAACATTTGTCATTTACCTTCCCCCTGCGTTGATAAAAAGTTCGAACCAACTGCAACCCAGAATGCAATGACTATCAGAAGGTTTTTCATTGTAGATTATAGTGATAGTAAAATATTGAGGTGAATAATCATATTCAAAAAGATGCATATGTATTAAAACTTCGCAATATTTATTTTTTTTATCAAACTCTAGCAATGCGAGTTCCGCGTGCGGAGAAGAAAACAGGAGAATAGCTTGCCGCTGAATAGCTTGCACATGCGCAGAGATTGCTTCCAGTACGCAAGTAAAACGAGACGCCCTAAATGTGTGCTTCCTTACAAAATCTCGCCGCCCTAAATGTGTGCTTCCTTACAAAATCTCGCCGCCAGAATTGGTTTTTGGCAAACTGCCAAGTTTTCGGAGTGTCCCTTCCTTGCACAGGCATTTCTACCACTACGCATGCGCATGGAGTTAAACTAAGTATTCTATTATAAAGACCGACAGACAGTCAGCCCTTTGACTGATTTGGCCCAAAATTTTATACGGACCTATATTCATGACGATAAAACTGTGTACCAAATTTTATACATCTAGCTATTCAAGTTTTTGAGTTATAGTGTTCGCATGACTTCGGACATACAGACAGACAGACTTCCCGTTGACGGATTTTATCCAAAATTTGACAGAAACATACAAATTATGTTTAAAGACCACATACCAAATTTCATCCCCGTAGCTCAAATAGATTTCGAGTTATCGTGTTCACAGACACACAGACAGACATCATTCCAAAATTGTGTTTTTCGGACTCAGGGAGGTCTAAAACGTGGAGATTCGTCAAAATCTCGAGTTCGAATTTTTTGACGATTACAATACTTTCTCTTTGTATACTTCGTATACGAGAAAGTAAAAAATTATACTGCCTTTTATACTGAAATACATTAAGAGGGCTTTTGCTTTTGGCAAAAATAAAGATGTCTCTTTATTTATTGAGATCAAGAGCTATAAATAAATAGTCATAGTAGAATATATTAAGACTCGACGAGTATTACATATTTTTTTAAAGTTATTTTCTTATAAAAATATTATATAAGACCATGTAAATTTTTATTTAAAAGCTAATATTCATATTTATTTAAAATAATTACGTTAAATAATAGTAATTAAGCTATAAATATAAGACAAATTTTAGATTTAAGTCTTTCTTCAATAGGCAGATGAAATGGAAAGTCAACTTGTGCCATAAAATACCACTTCCAGACATTTTAACTCAATTATGTCAAGACTGATTTCAACACAGTAGCAGTTGATTTAGGTTTGGTATGTCGATCCTAATCGGCCATCGATGGAAACATAGCCATCATCTCAAACAGATGTTGACCACGCGTCAGAATCGAAACACACCACCAGCCTCCAATTAACCCCTGGAACCGAAAAAGAACCTTATCTTGCCTAAACTAACAATCTCGGCGAGAAATCAAGTGGAGTGATCTTCTCTTTAGGTGTGGGCAGATTCCTTCTTCCTAAAAGTAGGAGTTTCCACATTGATACATCTTTTTCATTTCAAAAGTCCCTCACAGCTGCAATGGTCAGAAGGGACATAGGGGAGAGAGCAATTTGTCTTCTAGAGCAATCGAGTTATATTTTAGGGCAGCGTAGAAGGTAAGTTTGTATGTGGGCCAAAAGCACGGCCGTCTCAACAAATTTGAGTGCCCATGTCTAGAGTTATATGGAGCCCCATCTGCAACGTAACTAAGAATTTCAGCGCCGATGGCCCAAAGAAAATACCTAACTAATAAAATAACTAAGGAGCAAATAAAGAAACGAAAGTAACCTCTTCTCTTACAATTTGACGAAAAGGTGTCTTTTCATGTTTAAAATTTTAATTAAATACGTTTTTTGCTTCAAAATTAAAATCAGTGTATTAAATTTGTAAGCAACCTTGGGTTACAACCTAGTTAGCCCATTGGACAATAATGAAGAGGATTTGGAGCAAAATACGTTTTCTGCTCCAAAATTAAAACCAGTGTATTAAATTTGTAATCAACCTTGGGTTACAACCTAGTTAGCCCATTGGACAAAAATGGAGAGGATTTGGAGCAAAATACGTTTTCTGCTCCAAAATTAAAATCAGTGTAGTAAATTTGTAAGCGACCCTGGGTTACAACCTAGTTAGCCCATTGGACAAGAATGCCCTGGGTACGAGGTCCAATGGAGGACAAGCTGCACCAAACCTAATATGAATTCTTCAAATGTTCTTTGTTGGTAAAAAGTTTATTCCTGAAAGATAAAAATCCAGTTAATTTGTAAAAGCATAAAATTTGGTGAAAATAAAGATTAAAATCTTGTTGCGCAAAGGTAAAGTGTTAAAAAGTTTGACATAACGAATAGAATTCATAGCTGCAAGGAAACGAAATAAGGTATGGTGAGGATTTTCTCCCAGCAAATTTTCCATGTTTAAAACAAATATATGAAAAGTATTTACTTGTTGAGAATTAAAAGTAGGGCATTGTGTATGACAATATGAGCAACCGAATTAATGAACCCATGACATTAGAATGCTGTAAAGAACGTTAGAAAACTGAAGTGGAAGTATATGATTTATATCTTCGAAAACCAATTGGCAACATTGCTCTCATTAGGTTCTTCTTTATACCGCAAATCTAATTCGAATTATTTGCCTTTCGCCAGATTACATTTTTGGCAAACGATAGTTTTTATAAACAATGTGTTCTCAGGTGAATAGATGAATAACAATTGACAGACCGATTGAAACCAGCTGGAGTGTTCTCCCCTAAACTTTTTCGTATACTTCCCCAAAAAGATGCCGTTTCTCCTTCCCCCGCGTGGCTAAAAAAATTTGAACCTACTGTTATCCAGAATCCAATGACTATCAGAAAGTTTTACATTACAGTGATTGAAAAATATCTAGGTAAAGAATCAAATTCAAAGCGATGCCTGCCGATTAAAACGCATATCTATCGCACACTGCTAGGTTTCACTCTTGCCGTCTCAAAGACAAACTGACGTAATTCGCTCCTTTCGCCTGCACAGAAGATTGCATCTAATACGCATGCGCGTGGAGATAACGGATTGGTTTCAATAGTAAATTATACAGACCGACAGACAGTCGACCCTTTGACGGATTTGGTCCAAACTTTTATACGGACCTACATTCGTGACGATAAAACTGTGTACCAAATGTTATCTATCTAGCTATTCAAGTTTTTGAGTTATAGTGTTTGCATGACTTCGGACATACAGACAGACAGACTTCCCGCTGACAGATTTTGTCCAAAATTTGATAGAAACCTACAAATTATGTTTAAAGACCACATACCAAATTTCATCCCCGTAGCTCTAATAGTTTTCGAGTTATCGTGTTCACAGACAGGCAGACATGATTCCAAAATTGTGTTTTTCGGACTCGGGGAGGTCTAAAACGTGGAGATCCGTCAAAATCTCGAGTTCGAATTTTTTGACGATTACAATACTTTCTCTTTGTATACTTCGTATACGAGAAAGTAAAAAGTGGAAGCAGACTCAATGTGGGTACGAGATGCAATCAAAATCGGGCAAAATTACATCAGAATATTCAATGTTTTCATCGTTCTTCTACATCGCCAAACTGCATTAAACGTTCTGTTTAAAATAAAATGCCCACGCCTTATACAATACTAGTCTGCTTATTTGAAATGATCTAGCATTCATGACAACAGCAAAGTAATTGATATAAGAGATGCTCCATCTTTACATTTCAGATATTCTATTTCATAATTTTCAAAAACTTTGAAAGAAATCTGCAAATTAATGAGTGAAATTTGAATGATATTACAAAGAAAAGAATTTACTGAATAAAATTTTGTTACACTGAATTGATTTTCGCTATAAAATCTTTCCATAATAAAGGAATTCAAAATTGTTCAAATTAAGATAAGGTGACAAAATAGTTTTGCAGATAAACTTAAAATCCCTTGGAATGACAAAATAAGAAATATATTGATTTCTCATCAATAATCGAATTCTTATTTAGAATTTTATGCGAAAATACCCACAAGATTCATAACCTATCCAGAATTAATTTTTGAAAATGTTTTGCTGGAAGTTTAACAAATTCTATCGAATGGGCATTTAATATATTAAAAAATGATTTTCGTCTAATTTTTAATTTTCGTAATTAAGCCGTAAGACATGAAAAAACGAAATCATGGCAATTTCAAAATGTCTATCCTTTAAGAGTTCTTTTCCAAAGGAATCGTTACATATTTCAGATAGAGGAAACTGATAAACTAATTAGAAAAAAATGATAGTTAAAAACTAATTAGAAATTCTGATAAATTGATAAGTATTAGTAAACTTATTAGTAAAACAATCCACTTAGAGTGAATTATTTTACTCTAAGGATACAAAACAATCCACTCTAAAAGTCTTAAATCAGGCTATTTTTAATAATTTGTGTTTCTTTTGTGAAAAATATAGTCTTCTTCTATTCAACATGTGAAAGAAATGGCACTAGAATAAATCGCGCTATTTAACATTTGACTAAATTAATCTTGCTTATCAAGTCCATGTATTTTTTCATAAAGACTTATTGTATGATAGAAAATTATATTACAATATGTAATATAAACTCTAATTTATATTCTCTATGCAAATACAAATTCTAAAATAGTAGAACAAATTATTCATGATCTATCTATTAATAAGAATTTCATTAGTTTTTTAAAAAATTTATATAACTTTAGGAGGTAAAGTCATACTTATAAACATTAGTTGACGCGCATGCTTGTAAATATTTGTTGAGAAGAAAACTTTCAAATTCTAAATCCAATCGAATCAATTACGAAAACCACAAAAGCCAGACATTAACACTTAGTCTATTAGCTCTTGCACCCTAGATGGAGAAGTAAACACGGCTTTGTTTCATCAAAATTGCGTTGAAGTGACCCCTGACCCCCAGTTCCATTTTTACCTTTACGGATTCGGTGCCCAAGAGCTTATCGACAGTGGTAATCGGAACACGGTGGAAACGTTGAAAAATCTTGGGTAACTAATCCTCTTGTTTTTCCTACGGGTGTGTCGACGGTATGAGGAAACGGATGGAACGTGGGATATCTTTCGCTTTTCTGCAAGCCAACTCCCGGTATCTCGGTACACGAGATGTTTTTCAAAAGATATATGGTTTCAGTGATCAACAACACCAAACTGAGCTTGTCCTCTGATGACCCCGCCATGTTTTGACAGGGGCCGGGTCATGCTCGCCTGACTGATCGAATGATAGTTCCCAGGGGTTTGACTTTGAGTTTCACATTTTTCAAAATATCCCTTCCCCAGTAGAGCAAACATATTGTAGAATATTGTATGGCATTGAACAATATTCGTAATATTGTTTAATATTGTACAATATCTTATAATATTAAATGAACAATATTGTACAATATCTTAGAATATTAAATGATATTGTACAATATTGTGCAATATCTTATAATATTAAATGATATTGAACAATATTGTACAATATCTTAGAATATTAAATGATATTGTACAATATTGTTCAATATCTCATAATATTAAATGAACAATATTGTACAATATCTTATAATATTAAATGATATTGAACAATATTGTACAATATCTTATAATATTAAATGATATTGAACAATATTGTACAATATCTTAGAATATTAAATGATATTGAACAATATTGTACAATATCTTAGAATACTAAATGATATCGAACAATATTGTACAATATCTTAGAATATTAAATCATAGTGAACAATATTGTACAATATCTTATAACATTAAATGATATTGAACAATATTTTACAATATCATGGAACATGTTATGCTACCTGGGTTAGTAGTTGAAAAAGCAATTTGTATCAATTTTAACCTATTAATGCGTGGTGTACCTTTTAAGGGACTCTTCTAAAATCCATCATAAACTCCCAGTAATTATTTTTTTCAACATAAATTTTATAAAAAGTAATTTTAAGTCAGTGTTTCTTATATATTCAATCGATGGTAGCCCATATTAAGCGTTTGCTTGATAATGTAGCATTTTTATTTTCAAGTCAGGCTTGAAAAGTTTTTGCTCAGTGAAGTAGAAAGATTGCTTAATAATGTCAATTAATTTAATTTAACAAATATATCAGTAAATACAATTGTAAGAATAGGTTTATTTTTGGAATTTCAAATAATATTATATTTTGAATTTTGATGGGGTTTCTTTTTTTTGGGGGGGGGGCATTAATAGGACTTTGTCTAAATAAGGACAATAGGATTTCAGTCAGAATTTTTTTTTAGTAATTTTTCAGTTCACTTCACGGCATGTAATATTAGTAAGCAAAATATTATTGAAAAAATGCAACTTGGAGAGTGATGGGTTAAAGGTTAAAAGAATGTGGTCGAATTCCGAATAATTTTCCCCTTAAAATTAAGTCTGAAAACCAGTTATGTGTATAAATCGAAAAATGTATCTATAAATCATGCTTTACTAAACAAAATTATAACTTCGAAAAATAAGTTAAAAATTATAAAAAAAAGGCATTAATAAAACCTTAAAATAAAACATAAAAAAGCAAAATAGAACGAAAAATACAATTAGAATGAAAGCAAAATGGAAGAAAATTGTAAAAGAACCACAAAACTTTCTGTAATATGCAAAAGAATTTTAATTAATTTTTAATTCAAGTTCTATTAATTTTTAATTTAATTTTCGTTAATTTTATCAATTTTAACTGTTATGCTTTACTAAAGAAATATTAAAACTAAAAATCTTACTACGAGTACATAATTGAAAATAACTGTTAGACTTCTGAATTCTAGGGGATATTATGATAATTTCGGATATTGTACTGCGGATTTTGATTTTTGATCTCGCTGGACTAACCATCCCTGACCTTCCGAACTGTTTCTGATTTTAAATTTTGTTAAATTTACACTCTGCTTCGAGGCTACACGAAAAATATTTTCAGACGGACCTCACAATTTTAAAATTTGATCAAATGGCGAGGCTGACCCTTGGCCCAGCGTGCAAACAAATAAATAAATGAAACCTCTCCAAACTCACTTTCAAGAGCAACGTGAAGATACCTGTGCTACCATAACAGAATTGGTATACATAGATTCCACATATACTACGGATCATTGTTGGAATTCTGGCCTGACCCAGCGGTGTTGTAACACTTGCGTACAGTAGAATTTGCGTGCATATCATTAAAGCCTAATAATTAGTCATCTGTTGCATCGACCAGAGATGATTAGGCAGCGATTTGTGTAAGTTTGCTAGAATTTATGGTCGTTGGTAAGAATATCGAATTTTTTTTCCTGGACTTGGAAGTTATTGGTATTTCAGAGTCCGTTACGTAAATTTGAGCGAACTTTTCTTTAATTAGTTAAAATATCAATGAAATATAATACAGATATAATTGTGAAGTTCAAATTTTTGATTAGTATTTTTTATCTATCAACAGTAGATTTCATTTACCATTTAATAATGCATCTAGAAAACTTGTTCTTATCAGTCACACAACCGACTGTCAAATATCATTGATCTATAGTAAATGATTTATACGCATCTGCTACTGTACGCAAGTGCCACACAATCCAGTCACACTGCAGCTGTCAAAAGATCATTGATCGGTATTTAATTACTTGTACGCATATGCCATTGTACGCAAGTGCCGTACAATCGACCCAGCGATTCTCCAACCTCAAACTCAAACTTTGCCGTCAGGAAACTTCGTCTTTTGTAATTCAATTGATGTTTATTTCTATAACAAAAGGCCATATACTCTCACGGATTTCCGTAATTATTTACAATATCATCTTCGGGAACAGACGGTCATGGAGGTGACATTATCAATGAAATTTGCTATGAAACACGTAAAAAAATAAAACAAAAATCAAATATTGTAAACTTATTCTAGCAAATTGCATACCAAATTGTATTTATGAACCAATTATTTTTAGTTGATTTATCAACGATATCTGTGTAATTGAAATATTAATTATATAAAAATAATTGAATTATTTATCATTTTCATTAGTATCCTTTAGCCCTTTCTATACCAAATTGTGCAATGTTATTAATAGCAAAAAGAAATAAATAATTTATACGAATTTTTTTTTCAAGGTCCCGCAAGTGGACTTTGCACCAGGCTCCGTTATTCCTTGGACCGGCTCTATCCAAATTGGATGCAATTGAAATACCACTTATTACCCTCATGTGAAATCGAGTACGGGATTTATGCGAGCATTTACAGCCGGATACGGTTTCTGTTAAAAATCAATGCTATCGTGTTTCGAGCGGAAGTTCAGGTTTCGTCAATAATCTGAAATGGTTTCTCCCCTTTTTTTTCACGTCATCTGAATTATCAGCACCTGCAGTAGAACATATAATGTATCAATAATGTATTGTTTTACCGATTTGTGGGTATTTTTGATGACATTGCAAAATTTATATACTAAAAGAGGCTTTTTGTGTTGCTCATAACAATATTAATTAACATTTATAATGCTCATTAATATTATTACGAGATACAATCAAGACACGATCAATGTAGAGATGTAATAAAAAGTCAATAAAATGCTCTTGAAAAGAATCTAGTTTTTTTTAAAAAAATTGTTAGTGGAATAAAACGATTTTCTTTATTTCCAAGTTATAAGAATATTTGCAGCAAACTCCTCTATGTACCAAAATAGACTGAGCTTATATTTTACAAAGTTTCAAGAGATCAAAACCGAAATAGAACAGTAATTAACGAAATTGCTAGAGAAGAAAAGCATAGAAGCATAAGAAAATAAACCTTGCTAATGAAATAAACGCTTTTTATCCCCTCCGCCTCCCCCCAAAAAGAAAGGGAACTAAAACGAAAAGTGCATTTTTTGGGCTCCGATCAGGTTTTAAAAGTGAGTTTTGTGCAGTAATATTCCCTTCTCAAGAAATTTTCTTCAGTATTGAAATCTTAAATATGCAGTTTAAAGGATTTTGGTTCAAAAATAAAGCTGTCAAAATCAGTACCATCTTAACAAGTTGAACACTCTGTGTAAGAGATATTTGGCTTTCTGTCAGAAACGTAACTTGGAATTTAAACTCTTGTGGCATAAAGCAAATCCCAATCCCCAACAATTGAGGAGCAAAAAAAATGTCCCCTGTTCTCTGATTAATGACTTAAAATTGGACAAATCGAAACCTTTTTATATTTAAAATTATAATTAAATACATTTTTACTTTCTCGTATACGAAGTATACAAAGAGAAGGTATTGTAATCGTCAAAAAATTCGAACTCGAGAATTTGACGAATCTCCACGTTTTAGACCTCTCTGAGTCCGAAAAACACAATTTGGGAATTATGTCTGTCTGTGTGTCTGTGAACACGATAACTCGAAAACTATTAGAGCTACGGGGATGAAATTTGGTATGAGGTCTTTAAACATAATTTGTAGGTTTCTATTAAATGTTGGACAAAATCCGTCAACGGGAAGTCTGTCTGTTTGTGTGTCCGAAGTCATGTGAACACTATAACTCAAACACTTGAATAGCTAGATGGATAAAATTTGGTACACAGTTTTATCGTCATGAATGTAGGTCCGTATAAAATTTTGGGCCAAATCCGTCAAAGGTCTGACTGTCTGTTGGTCTGTATAATCGCATGCTTTTTTCCTTTTGAAACGAACTCCATGCGCATGCGTACTGTAGCAGTCTCTGGTAGCAATGCCTGTGCATGCGGTAGGATTGCACAACTTTGTCCTTGAGACGGTAACAGTAGAAAATCGGTTCGCGTTTAATCGCACGCATCTCTGAATTTGATTCTTTATGTAAATATTTTAGAATCACTTTAATGTACAATAGTCCAGTCAACGAAGGCCAAAAATCGACGAATAGAAAAAAAAAATGGTGTAGTTTTGAAATTTGGCACAGTTGTTGGGGATAGTGTCCTAAACAACATACTAAAAGTCCCCGCCCGTGGGGGCTGCGCGGGGGGGACCGGGGGGTTTTAAAGGGGCGGCTTTTTCAGTTTTTCTTAAATATCTCGAAAACTATGTAGTCTAGAGAAAAAATCTCAATTACAAAAATAAACTACATTAAATTCCCTACAAGAAAAAACCTAGATCAATATTTTAGCATCAATAGTTAAGAAGATATAGGGAGTTGAAAAAATGAGAATTTTTGAAATTCCTTATTGTAATGGTAAAATCAATAAAAAATGCCGAAGTAACAACCTTCATAAGCACCGCATGCATATATAATAATTTTATAAAGGCAGTATTGTATGTGTTGAGAATAGTGGTAGTGTGGGGGTGGGAGGGGCACAAATATATTTGATGAACTGTAGTCATCACTTCCTCCCCTCACATCCGTTCCCCTCCACAAGATCATTTCTACTCAGTCGCTTGGTTCTGTAAACGCTCCAAATGAGTATATTAAGACAATATAATCTAAATATACATAAATATGATGAGTTTAACATAAAAGCTCGCAACATTCATTTTTTCCACATTCACAACATATGTTTTTCAACACCTAGTCAACATATCACTCACTGTAAAAATGTGTTGGGGAATTCCAGATTTTACTAGAATGTATAACTCTGGGCGAATACTGGAATAACAGTTTTAGTAGAACAAACGAATACAGACGTTTCCTGTGTGTGTTAGTGCTCGTGCGTTATATTAACATTATTTATAGATTCACAGTATGATGCAATGGCTGAAAAGTGTTCACTATGTGAAGATTATGTTGTGACTGATAAGTGTGGTGTAAGTGAAAAAGGAATAGATGGGTTGATTAAGGCAAGTATTGAGAGAAAAAAAGGGAAGCAGCACGAACTATTCAGAGGACAGAAAAAGATTGTTCTTCATGCTTCTTGCAGGAAAAAATACACGAGACCTCAATCAATTACAAGAATCTTGAAAATAGCTGTTTTAGATGGCAGCCTTTAACATCAAGTTCTACTCCCTGTTTGCGTTCATCCCAACTTGAATTTGATTTTAAAAGTAAGTGCTTATGTGCTGTCATGGTATCTGTACTAATGGTGCACCTCTAGAAGAGGAGTTCGAACTCGATCGAGCAGTAGAAGAATCGAATGAAATTTAATTACGAACAAGTGTCAAAAGTGTTTATGCATATTTTTATGAAGGTAGGAAAAATTAAATATGTATATAATATTATGTTATAGATATAATGTTATAATAGATAGCCGCCAATTTGAAATAAAAACTTTCTTTCTTAAAAATGAAGCTAGCTTTTTCAACCACTTATTGTAATTCTCTCTATATATTCTAAGCCATTCATCCTAAGAAAAAATGAAGGACTGTTTTTGTAGGAAATTTAATGTAGTTTAATTTTGTAATTGAGTATTTTTCGCTAGAATCCATAGTTTTCGAGATATTTCAGAAAAACTGAAAACGCCCCCTTTAAACCTCCCTGTACCCCCGGCGTAACCCCCACCGTCGGGGACTTTTAATATGTTGTTTAGGGCACTATTCCCTACAACTGTGCCAAAGTTCAAAACTACACCATTTATTTTTCTATTTTTCCTTCGTTGACTCTACTATAATTGATCTTATGGAGAGAAACGGATTGAGGGGAGGAAGGGATCACGACTGTTCATCAAATATATTT
Organism: Araneus ventricosus; assembly: GCA_013235015.1. Classification (NCBI taxonomy): domain Eukaryota; kingdom Metazoa; phylum Arthropoda; class Arachnida; order Araneae; family Araneidae; genus Araneus; species Araneus ventricosus. Next base: position 28,032 of record BGPR01014391.1, read on the forward strand.
GTGCCCCCCCTCCCCAACGCCACCACTATTCTCAACACATACACTACTACCTTTATAAAATTATTATATAGGCATGAAGTGCTTCTGAAGGTTGTTACTTCGGCATTTTTTATTGATTTTACCATTACAATAAGGAATTTCAAAAATTCTCACTTTTTCAACTACCTATATCTTCTTAACTATTGATGCTAAAATAAAGATGTAGGTCTTTTCTTGTAGGGAATTTAATGTAGTTTATTTTTGTAATTGAGATTTTTTTCTCTATAACCCATAGTTTTCGAAATATTTAAGAAAAACTGAAAAAGCCCCCCTTT
>BGPR01014392.1:4076-39308 GCA_013235015.1 Araneus ventricosus
GTTTACATGAGTACCAGTGCTAGGCACTTCTGCTCAGTCTCAATTGGTTTGTTTACATGAGTACCAATGCTAGGCACTTCTGCTCAGTCTGAATTGGTTTGTTTACATGAGTACCAGTGCTAGGCACTTCTGCTCAGTGTCAATTGCTGCATAAACTACCGTATAAAAACACGTTGGAAACACCAGGATTGGATATGAAATAAATAGGAAGGAAATAACATATAAACCTTATAGAACACAATTATTGTGAGTGACATAGATTTTACCTAAATTTTAATAACCTCAGAAGGCATGACCTTAAGACATTGTGAAACAGATTATTTTATGGGGGTTTGAGTAATAGGGACCATATTTTAGGGGAAACTGTATTTAGAATTGTTGTGAGCAAAAAGGACTTGAGAACGAATGAGTAGATTTGGTTGATCTAGAAGGCATATAAAAATGATTTCTAGCCAATTTTTAGAAAATTTTAAAACTGATTGAAAATTTAAAGAATAAGTTTACGAAAATATAATGAGAATAGAAAGAAGAAACAAATAATATACAGGCAAACTGCAATAAACCATCCAAGTTGTGGACAAGAAAAAACATGCAGTTATAACAAGCAGGGCGGATTCATAAGTTTTGTTTGATATTATTTTCAATTGGCATGGTCAATTAATTTTTTTATTAAATGCAACGTGGAGGTTTATTGGGGTCTGATTGTTTCAAGATATCTAAGATAGAGAAACTAATTTATTCACTTACTTCTCCATTCAGGTAGCAAAATATCAAGGAAACCAAGAAACCCTAAAATGAAAACAAATAAGTCAAAAACGAATATAATATACATATATTTTATAATTTTGGTATTAAAGATGAAAGAAATAAAAAATATATCCATTAAAGCAGCTTATGACGTGACTTGGATAGTTATAGGAATTATAATTTTCAATTTTAGAAATAGGGACCTTCACTCGACTAACTGGGTTGGCATTTTCATTGTGGTCAGTAGAAATGCTGCAATACAAATACATTAGGATTTCACCACCCTCTCCTTCCCATGTAATTATTATGTTTGTTTTCTAATCACCTTGAAGAAAGTTATGCTCAACTGTCCTAATGTATCATCTCATGTATGATAGTTAGGTTTATTATTAATGAAGAAAGATAATAATCAGTAATACAATGGAAATGAAAAAAACTCAATGGAAGCAAAAAACTAAGATGAAAACTGTGAGAGAATCGAATTAAACAAACAAACAAACAAGGAATCCATTAAAGCCCATTTTATCAAGGGCTAAGGAGTATATTCGAAATGGATTCAAAATATTTGGAAAATTTGGTATTAAAGTAATAAGTAATTTGGTAAGTGATACAAGAGGTGAAGATCGTTTTATTCCATGACTTTTGAAAAGAAAAATGGCTTTCCTATTTCTCCTGTCGTAACTCCCTTTAAAAATGCGGTTTTGAGCTATCCAATCCTAATCTAAAGGTTAAAAGGCAGCTGCTTCAAATCCTAAATTCGATTGCAAACTTCCAGCATCATTTGGACAATGAATCGTAGCACATAATTGCCAGTAATAATATAAAATTTTCTTAATTTGAAAGCTGATTTAGTTTTTTTTTTGTGACATGGTTTCATTTTCATGTTCATGATATTTGTGGAAGTTGATTGTCATTGAGCTGTTAATTTTTTAAAAATACATTTTCCTTCTTGTCTTTTATTTCTCCTTTCTTGTCTTTGTTTTCTGTCTTTTATTTCCCCTTTCTTTTCTTTGCTTTCTGTCTTTTATTTCCCCTTTCTTTTCTTTGTTTCTTGTCTTTTATTTCCCCTTTCTTGTCTTTGTTTCTTGTCTTTTATTTCCCCTTTCTTGTCTTCGTTTCTTGTCTTTTATTTCCCTTTTCTTGTCTTTGTTTCTTGTCTTTTATTTCCCTGTTCTTTTCTTTGTTTCTTGTCTTTTATTTCTCCTTTCTTGTCTTCGTTTCTTGTCTTTTATTTCCCCTTTCTTTTCTTTGTTTCTTGTCTTTATTTCCCGACGGTACTTAAAACTACTACTTTAATCACACTTATATCTTCGTAATGCGACCATTTTCCTGACAGTATTCACATGAGCACTAGGAATATAGTTCCGGCATCTCTCTACGCACACTCATCAAAAATGTAAACCGGAGACTTTTATCTCTGAAGTCAGGGGTGTGTGGTAGTGTAAAGATGTAAAGTTCCGGCATCCAGCAGTAGATGGCCGATGAAGACAAAAATTAATTTAAAAAAATTATTAATCACATTAATTAAATTATTTCATTTAATTAAAAAATTTTCCATCTTTCCTCAGGTTATCTGCAATAAAACATTTCTAATGATGCCAAAATAAAATTAAAAAGTTGCTGGTAAGTTAATTCGGTAAATAAAGGGTCAAATGGAGTTTTACTTATGTGGTTTTGCACCTCTGATTATAAGTAAAGAAAATATAATTTATTTTATAACAACAATTCGGGCAGCTTCAGCCGCTCAAATATTTTCCTATTTAACACTCTCACATCGAGTAAGCGGTCTAAAAATTTTCATTTAACAGCGGTTTGAGGCGGTTGGTTGAGCGGAGGTGAGGTTCTGAGATCGCTTTGGAGACAAGCGCGGTAGGGGGTCCAATTATTCTTGCCAACCACAGCCAAAAATACAAAAAGCACAAAAAGTTAGGTAGTGAGTAACAAATTGAAAAATGTTGGAAGGACAATATAAATATATTGCTTTGTGTTATCATGCGTTAGAGTAACACTATATAATTGAGAGTGAGCTGCAAAAGCATGTACAAAGTGTAGAAAACTTCGAATCATGGCAATGTGTCATAATTCACAGTCTATCGTTTCGGGTCCTAGCGCCTTAAGGGAAGTTTAAAGCAGGGGGTAAATGACCACCCGGGTCGGGAGAGTCCAATTCATATCACTTTCTTCCAAAAACTCCCGATTTTAAAAGAGCTGGAAGAAAAATATCGCCTCAGGATTAAAGAGTTAAGACAGAAATCACTGGTGCGCTTGTTTGAATCACCGAAGCGCACTGGTGCGCTTAAGTACGAGTTTCTATTAAGTAAAGAGTTCGAAGGGTGTGTGAAATAATTCCGACTACGTTCAACAATTTGCCTTTTCCCGGTATTTATGAAAAGGGGAATCTGAAACTGATAAACCACAAGGCAAATAACCAATGCATAGTACGGTTAAATTTACTGCTTCCCAAAACTTTAAGTGAAGGATTGCTTATCGTAGGAAAAAAATTCAAGTCTCATATTTCCGAAAAGTTGAGAGATGGGGGATAAGATCAGCATTCTCTTTGGACAATGTGTTAAATATCATTGTCAGTAAAGTTTTATTATCATTTCCAAAATTCAATGAGAGATAATAGACATTTTGTAATTTTTTCGACTTCCTATTTTTCAAAATTTGTAACTTTTAAGATTTACGTAAAGTTTAACGAATTTTGAATAAGATATTATTATATTTTACTCCTTCGAGGCTCCAAGTACATTAAGAAGAAATTTTAAGAACTGGTAACATAATTTAATTTAAATAATTCAAAATAACCATCTGTATACTCAAAACTTTTGCATAACCAGAAAGAAATATTAAACGTTATAATTGAGATTACATAATTTTAAGCTCTTTGAAATTTTTAAAAATGTCCCATTTTCTCCTGCAATAGAAATGAATAATATTTTTTTGGCTAACGAGGGATAGGGCTAGCTTTTTAATTAAGAGCAGCGATATCCTTTCATATCTTTCAGGTGACGTGCTACTTGATATTTTTAATTATTGAAAACTATGTATTAGATTTAAAGCTATTTGAGATAAAACAATTCTTCACTAAATATAATCAAAGTTCCTTTGTTTGGAAATAATTTATGCAGTCTATCACCAGTATTGGAGAAAAAGGCAGAAGGAAATAAAGGCACACAATCTAGCTCAAATTAAACTGTCTTAGATTAAGAATGACAAAGATTGCTATACACATTCAGAAAGAAATTACACAGATTAACTAAACAATCTATTTGTCGATTCTATCTATTTAAGCGCTTACAATCTACTAAGAAGCCTTTGTTTAGGAAATAGATTTATAAAGTCTCTCTTGATATTGGAAGGAAAAGGTTTGGAAAATAAAACCAACAGTCACATTTCAAATTAGAAGCTGTCTTAGCATTGGGAATTAGCAGGTTGGCTTTTACCTCAGCACAGAAAGGCAAGATTATTATACATTAACTAAACAATCCTATTTAATCTATTCTATCTATTTAACTAAACAATCTACTAAACCTTTGTTTAGGAAATAATTTATGAAGTCTCTCTCTTGATATTGGAGAAAAAGGAAACGGGAAAATAGAACCAGTCACATTTCAAAATTAGAAGCTGTCTTAGCATTACAGAATGACCAAAAGGTAGCTTTTATCTCATACAAGCGAGATTATTGTGCATTAACTAAATAATCTATTTGTCTATTCTATCTAACTAACTAAACAATCTACTAAACACTGCTTTTAGGAAATAATTTATAAGTCTCTCTTGAGTTGGAGAAAAAAAAAAGCTTGGAAAATAGAACCAAGCAGTCAGCTTTTCAAAATTAGAAACTGTCTTAGCATTAGAATGATAAAAGACAACTTTTTTATATCATGAAAAGCAGGACTGCCAGATTTTAAACATTAGCTCTAAACAATCTATTATTTTAAGGAAAACAAAAAGAAAAATAATAAGCGCAAAAAAAGAGATAATAAGCGCTAAAGATGATGTGGAAAAAAGAAGATAATAAGCGCTAAAAGATAGTAAAGCGCAAAAGAGATAATAAGTTCCTAAAGATAAATGCATAAAAGATGCTCAGCGCTAGAAGATAGTAAGCATAAAGAGATAATAAACTAAAAAAAGATAGTAAGCGCAAAAGATAAAGTGGCCTACAAAAGAAGATAGTAAGCGCAAAAAGATAATAAGCGCTAAAAAGATAGTAAACAAAAAGATAGTAAGCGCACAAGATAATAAGGATTTAAAAAGCTAGCTGTATTTCACAAAATGAATGTTATATAGAATAACGTGTAAAATTATCAAATACACCACAAAGGAAATGATAAGGATTATCCAGACACAAATACATTATGGCAGAAAACAGTAGCGCGGATAGACAAACCCAGGGGCGATAAGAGGTGTTATGCATTGTTGTTACGTTTTTTAATTTTTTAGAGATTACATTTACAAGACGATTTTGCGGTAACAGGCTTCGCAATTTCAGTCTTAGTCAGTAGACAAAGGGTAACTTATCTAAACCGTCAATCGACTTACAAAATTTCAACACCACTCAGAATACACCTTTAAGCATGAGATTTCTCGTGAGTTTGGAACACTAATCTTCTCTAAAATTGGACCTAGCGTTATAGTCATCGATCAGAATTAAAATTATCTTAGGTCAATGATTATCTTCTTTCCTTTGATGCCATGCTAGGAAGTTTTGATAAAGCGGGAAGACTTCCACATGGCTCCGAGATGAAAAATATAATCATTAATTTTCACGATATTGAATATCGTTTCATGTTTGTTGAAGATATTATTATTATTATTAATCGACCGTGAGAACCGACCAGACAAGGTTTACAGTTTATATACAAAACCCTATCAGCAGCGAAGATGAAATACAAAAGAAAGGAGAAAAAGAAATTAAACAACAAAATAATAACTACAAAAGTAGCTTCAGAAACAGTCTGCAGCAAAAGTCTTAATTGCTGGGTGGAAGCCCGAAAAGAAAATTTTCTTAATCCACATGATGATATATCGTTCGCAGAAGGATCTTCATAATGTTCATGAGTCATTGCCAGAGATCTTTTTTTGTCTTGGACAATGTGTACCACTACGTCGAAAGCTTTTCCGGACGCGTATTTCGACCCTACCCTAATGATTTGGGGCAGGAAATCAGGACAAAGTATGGTTGGCTCACCTTTAAGCCGAGAATGATGACCGACTCGTTCTTTACTCTCATTACGGAAATTATATAACCACAAAACAAGCGATTGAATGTGGACTTGCTAATTAGTTTAGGTTTTGCGAATTTTTGTTTCTACGATACCGCACCCTACGTACAGCAATTTTGTTAGTCTAGCGATTATCCTTTTTTTCGTTTTTATTATTGTGGTCTTAATAATAATAATAATTAATATTACTATTATTTGGCGACTAATTATAGTTAAGATCAGTTGACTTTGAAACATCAAGAATGAACTATTTTTCACTGGAATGACGTCAGAAAAAACCCAGCAACGTGCCTGTTAATTGTGCTTTCAAAACAAAGTTGTTATCGTAGACTTTCATTAAGTATAATTTCTTACAGTGGTAGGATTATGTTTTATTTTTGTATTTTAAAAAATAATTTCATTTTTAAAAATAATTACACAACCCACGGAAAGAATGTTTTTTATATGTCTGTTTAACTATTGGGAAAACGAAAAGAAGGAGAAAAGTAGGACTGACTCTTGTTATAGCAAGTGAGTATGATATGCATTTTCCAGATGGTTAATAGTGCGGTCAGATATGTAGAAAGAAAGTGGTGGTGATCACGTAGGGAGGTGTGTTTGATGACGCGGTTGTTTTTTTATTATGAGGTGCCATTGCTACGTGCAGGCGAAAACGCGTCACTGCCCCTCGTTGCCAATGGTATTGTGATTTTACTCACCTCAGTTCTATCGGGTAGGAGGTTTGTAAATATGCTTCAGGACTGGAGCTATTGGTGGTTTTTGTCACTGGATAGACTGTTGCGCCAGTGGTTTTGGATCACCTTCAGCACCGCAAATGTGTGGTGACTCCTGACGTCTGCACCCGCAACTGCGGAACCCCTGATCTCTGGCAGCATTATGTAGGCAGAACAGACACAGCTGACAGTCTCGTTGAGTCTCGCTTATTCATACTTCCAGTCGCGTTGGAGCTGTGTTCATGCAGTTGATTTCTGTGTCTACTTCATCGTATTCCAGCCTTTACATTACGTTATCCTGTTTTAACCACATTTTTAGGAATTGTTAATCTAATTCACAGCATTTTAACCAAATATTCGTTAACGCTGGAATGTCTTCTTATTGTCCCACCCGGTGCCTTTAAATTAAAGAGTAATTGTCGTATGGTATAACCAGCCATTTGAACCCCGACAAACAGACAGTCCATGTCCTGTGATGAATTGGTAAGTTCTTGAGTTCAATGAGGCTCTGATTAATGTTGACTTGATGTATGCGAAAGAAAGGTTCTTAAATCCGTTTCCGAAGATTCAATCTATCGCTCAATTTCGAGGAACACTTTTTGAGGATTTTTTTAAGGCAAAGATTTAGGAGATCAATATTGATGTTGAGAGTGCTACCATGAGTACCTCTCTGGTCAAATGGCCAGCAATCTTGTCCTATAGTACTCCCCACGATGTCCTTTGCTTGAGGAGATTACAACTTTGGTTTTAAGGGTCAGATGTTTGGGTTTTTCCCGGGCAATGGTGCGTTCAACGCTGCGGGATCTGTAGCAAGACATCCCTGGTGTATGGCATTTTTGTGACAGATGATACAGATGTTTCATAAAAGCAGGGAATTAAACAAGCCCAAACTAAGCTATAAATATAAGCATAAGAATGATTTAAAAACTTTTTTGTTTAGTTTAGTTAGGGGAGAATAAATTCTAACCAGCGGATAGCCTTATTCTTTATTATTTTTTTCCTATCTATGAAACAGATACTGAATTGCTTGCTATAGTCAACATAAAAAGGAACAGTCATGGTAGCGTTTTTTGTAGCTATTTAGTTCACTGTTATTGAAGGTTTATTTGTTTAAGACGTCTTCGACTGTCTAATGTTCGTTTGATTTTTAAACCTTGATTACTTAAAATCATTTGCATTTATAAAACTATATTTATTCCAACTTATTATATTTTAGTAAGTATTCCTTACCCTTTCAAAAAAATAATGATTTACACCAATAAACACGCAGTTATATTTCGTTTCTATAACTAATAACTGGGGTAAAACCAGTTGGCATGAAACAAGGGAGGTCAGTGTTGATGATTCCTCCGATTAAGACGATAAAACACATCAGACGTTTTGTTATGTTATTTTAATCATGTATTTTTTCTAATTTAAATAAAGAGAATGGTTAATCCAATGTAAAACTATCTTAGCTGTACTTACGAAAGCTGCAACGGCGCGAAGAAGGAAGAGACAACTGCTTTACATATGAGATTTTCAACTAATAATATTCTTAAAATTGTCATACAAAATAAAAATACCTTCTACTTTTCCACTGAAAATCGATTTTTCCTAATTTCCCCTAAAGTTAACATGTGTACTTTTGGTTTTATCCACTACAAGTGCAAAACCGGGTAGTTGAACTTTAGAAAAAAATCATTAGTAAAAAGTAATGAAACTCAGACTTTTCTTGAAAGATATTTGTATTCAGATAAACAGTAGATATTTTAATAATGTTTGACAAGCTTCATGTCGAATATGAATTTGACTCAAACAGGAGAAACATACAAAATCTTAGCTACTCAGTTTAACCCTCTTTCCCTATATCAACTCTAAAACGCGTCAAGCAGCCTTTGGACAGTGTAAGAAGCGCATTGCCTTTCGGTCGCGAATTATTCATCTCGACGAGAACAAAAAGCAAGAAAGAAAAAGAAATCTCGAGTTTGATACAGAGGACACAGAAGTGACGTCAGTCGCTTCAGAATAAGCATGGAAGATTGCTCAGATTATCCTTGCCAATCACAGTCCATTTCCGACGCCTAGAGGAAGGTTATGTAGGGGGGGGTTAGTGGTGGGGCAGAGTACCACTTGGTTGGGAAGTCCAATTCATGGCGTATCTCCACAGAACTCCCTATTTTAGGGGCTAGTAAAAAAAAAGTTGCCTCATTGATTAAAGAATTAAGAGATTTTTATTTATCCGTCTATTCCCGGTTATTCGTCATGAATCTGGTCCAGACAGCAGTGGAGAATCCAGGATTCGTGTCTAAGGGTTGATTATTACAGTCATAAAATTTTGTATCGTAGTGACAGAAGAATTCAAAACCTCATGACATGTAAACCAAAACACTTCAATTTTACAAGACTTTTCCCTCACACCTGACATTTAAGAATCTTCAAGACACTACAATATTTTCGATGATTTAGCAAAAAATGAAATAATTAGCCAAAAATATTTTCGACAAATCAACACCTTACAAAGTGGAATGACTATAGAAAAGTGGGGAAAAAATTCCGAGCCACTGTCCAGCCAGTAATGTTCTAACTTGATTTATTATTTTTATGAAAGGTAAGAACTACACAATTTGTAGTGATTTTAAATAAAATCAAGGAATTTTTGGTTTAGCTCTGGGGGGCTACCGGCCGATATCCTCCCGGATTCTCCAGTGCCCGACGGTGCAGATTAACCAGTTTTTTTACTGTGTGTGTGTGTGTGTGTGTGTGTACCATTAAAACTGCTAAACTGTCTGCAGAGGAATCAAAACTACTCTAACTGGGATATTCTTCTTTGTAATGCTAAATTTATGCAGAAAAAATATAACTACAATTGTTCTAGTATTCACGACTTTTTTGCAACCTGGTTATACATCGGCACAGTTTTTTTTGAGAGGGACCTCAACTTCTCTTTTACATCAATGTTCAAACTGTTTACTTTCTTCTTCTTTCTTAATAAACTTCTTTTCATCATCTTCCTTTTTTGTATTCTATAAATAAAATGGTTTTTTTCTTGCTTTACTTTTTCAGTAAAGTTTCAGGGCATATTCATCAAAACCGACCAAGGGAGCTGTTCTGTCTCCAAGTTCGAGGGTATGCATGAGCCAATGTATATAATTATCGATAAAATGTCAGCCAAAACATTTTTAAGTTGAACTTTAAAAATCCACAATATAAAGCGTCTTATTGGGTATTCCTTCGAAAATTTGATATAAATTGTGAGAACAAAGATAACCGAAAATCATAAGAGAAGACTGTAACTAGCAAAACAGTCACATTTATTGACCGAACAATTGAGCTCTAACTTGTTTTAACGATCGAACCAGCGTTTTCGAGGTGTCTGTCCAATTTGTTTGTAATTCAGATTTGACCAAACGCATTGTCGATTTTCTTCCGAATTTAATTTATAGTATTCCTTCAGCAATAAACGATGCATATCTAAAGTTTCATTTCAAATTCTTTTGAAAGATGATAGTGCTGGATTTACTAGTTTCATTGTTTGGAGAGTCAATGGCGGTTGGCACCAATAAAACGTTTGAATCATTTTGGTAAAAGGTCAGGCATTTTATTGTAATTTTGTGAAGATATGATTACAACGAACATTTAATTGCAATTTTCAGCCAGATATGGAATGCAGACATTTAATTTGCAGTTTTGTGAATGTAGATTAAGACAGACATTTAATTACAATTTTTTGAATTCTAGTCTTAAAGAGCAGACATTTAAATTGCAATTTTGTGAATGTTGATTAAAGCAGACATTTTAATTGCAATCTTGTGAATTGTAGTCAAAACAGACATTTATTGCAATTTTGTGGGAATTCACAATTAAGCAGACATTTAATTACGTTTTGTGAATGTTGATTAAAAGCAGACATTTAATTGCAATCTTGTGAATTATGATCAAAGCAGACATTTAATTTACCGAGATTTTGTAATTCTAGTTAAACAGACAGACATTTAATTGTAATTTAATGAATATTGATTACAGCAGACATTTAATTGCAATCTTTATGAGTTCTGATCAAGAAAACAGACATTTAATTACAATTTGTAGATATTGATTAAAGCAGACATTTTATTAAGCAATCTTGTGGTGTCTGATTAAAGCATACATTTAATTCTAATTTTGTGAATTCTGATAGAGCAATGCTTGTAAATAATTCTTTTAAAAAATGCAAATATTTAAAGATTACGATAAAAGCGAATATTAGTGAATTGTTTTGAGGGATGCGAGGAATCTTCTACTACCTCCGCATATAAATACTAGTATATAATAACTGTGATTTTTAAAATTAAGAGCACGTGGGATCTTTGCTATACGATTTCAAATACTGAAACTATATGTTAAGAAAGAAATGATTAAAACTTTTCCAATAATTTAGAATAAAACAAAAGAAAAGAAATGAAAGAGAGACAATAAAAACAAAGTAAGAAGTTCATTGAAAATTACAATATAAAAAGCAAAATTAAATAAATAAGCAAAGAAAACTTTTTTAAATACACATTAAAAAAAATATTTTGTAATCAATTGCCTCCTACGAATTTAAACAGTTTCTACCAGCCAACTTACTAAGGTTTCAGTGTATTTTCCATAGCGCATTTGAAGACGGAAGTTTAGATCTGTGCAAATCAATCTACCACATGTTGCAGAAGGAATGTGAAAATTTTTTCATTGCAACAACTTAGAGTAAATATTTGTCTCTCACTTATCACCGCAGGCTCTGCTAGAATTTCATCTCAGTTTTCTGTCCTGTGGCCCAGTCATTTCTGCATCATTAAAGTGAAATATATTTACATGCAAAAAAGCAAGATAACAAATGAAACTATTCCCAGAACTCAAAACTGCAAAACAGACAGTTTCTTCCTTTATGTTTTTTGTATTTAATCATTTCACTTTCTGTGTCATCTTTCTTGACTAGCATTTGTTATTTTTCATAAAATCGTAAAGTTGCACTTTATTTAACAGTTTTGAATAATAATCAGCCACGAAAAATTATTTCATATGAATAACGTTTGAGTATTTGCTTGTGAGTAACTTGCTTTACAGAAGATTTCAGTAATATACTTACTTGTCATATCCCTTTTACCAAATAAATAATCTAAATACATTTTGACTCCTAATTGTTACTTTACTTAAGCAAAGATAATGTTACAATTAGGTTACTCTTGATTTAAAGGATTTGGTTTTGTACAAAATCTTCTTATTTCTGAATTTTATTTATTTTTCTAATGGCGGTTTTAGTATCTTATGTATTCCTACAAAATCCTGACCAAATTTAAGAAAAAAATTATCATATATTATTTTGAATTAGATTTAGATGTTAGTTAAGTATTTAGCAATGTGTTATTGCTTCATGATTTGCATAATATACGTTTCCGAAATGTACCGTTTTTTTTCTTAATATGCTCAGTCTCTTGTGGCTTGTCTTAGATCATTTGGCTCAGTGAAGAAAAATAATTTAAAAATTTATAGATTTTGATTCATTTTCGTATTTGACTAGAAAATACGTCTTACTGCAATAATAATTTCAGTGCAATAATAGAGCCTCAGAAATTTCATAGAGAAAGGACAAGATCTAAATCTGAATCTCTGATCGATATTTCATAATAAAGATTTTATATTTCTGAACTGGGGAATGACTTTTTAACTATCTGAAAGAACTCAGAAACATTACAAAATGCATATTCAGTTTTATTTAACACTTTTATTGTTTCTGAACGTTTCAAAATTACTTTAGAAAGATTGTGTTTTCTTAGATATTTTTTATATATATATGCGGGGCTGTCTTTAGGATAGCGTTCAGTCTTAACAATAGCCCAAACTATTAGTTGTGTTGTAAGGTTATTTACTTTCTCGTTTCCCAATCTTGAAGATTTTGGGATTTATTCCCCTATTTTTCGTTTTCCAACTTCAAACCTCTCAGAGAGTTGGCGCCCCAAATCTGAATTAATGCGACATATCAGTTCCCAAGGCTGATAAGCATTTGATTGTGAATTCATTTCTGGGTTGTCTTGCCATGATGGTGTAATAGTCGTTGAAAACAAACTATCTTTTGTCTTTCATCATTTTGTATGAGTGTTGATAAAGGTAATTTGATTTTAATTTCAAGATTTACTTGTATATATTTAGAAATATAACTCATGCTTTGATTAATTGAAATATTTAACTGCATATATATTCGATTTCTAGCATATGTAATTATATATATTTGTTGAGATAATTAAATTTTTGGTTTTAAATTTGCATTTTCTTATGTCTTGTTTTATTTTGTTCTGTATTTTCTGTAAATAACAGGTTATATTTTGGTTTTATATATATATATATATATATATATATATATATATATATATTATTTTTAATCTACATTGTGTTTAATTTAATCCCACTATTAAAGGTTAAATTTGTCGTAAATTAGCATAAAGCTTATTTTTTAAATTTTATTATTAATAAATTAAATATCTTCAATTCGTAAATTGGTAATAATTAATAAATTAATAAATTTTATGTAATTTCTTCAACATAGTTTTGAAAAAGTCTATTCCAAAATCATACTTACTCCTCTGAACCTATTAAATATCCATATTATTTGCAACGAATTGCGGCTTTAAAACCTTCAATTTAAATCTTATATAAGCATATATTTTCCGAGAAGGGAAACATTTGAAAGGAAATTTGATATTTTGTTTATTTATTATTTTTACTAATTTAAAGTCTACGTCCCCTTCAATAAAAGTATATTATATTTTGTCACCCTTACAACGATATGAAAAAGAGCTGTACCTGTAGTCCATCCATGAGTAACTAGGAAAATTCTTAACCTTGGTCCTTGCCCACTTATTACGATAAGGAAGCTGGTAGAGAGCACAGAAAAGTACAAGGCATGAACAGGGGAACAGGGGCAAGGTGCTTTGGACAGCTTTCCTGAAAGAAGATCGACAAATCATAGTAAAATCATGCTTCATCAATACAACAAATTAGTGAAACTTCATTGATGAACACGTTCGATAAAATAAACAGTTTATAATTTCTGCCTGTAAACCAGCGGGTAATTCTCCTAAACTTTCTCATATACTTTTCAAAAGGAGTCACATCCTCACACCACACGCAGGGATAAAATTCAAACCTTCTGAAAACCCATAATGCACGAGTTTCCTTCAGCGCGTTTCAAGGTCACCAATGCTCCTTAGTGGTGTCTTGACGAAAAATGGACTCACTTACCAACCATGAAAATCAGATAACATACCGAATTTTAGTGCTTTTGAGTCAGACCAATTTAGCTTCAAAGATTGGAACTTTGGAAATCTGCAATTGTAGTTTAGAGGTCACGCTTACCAGATTTAATTTATCCTAGGATTATTGTATTAAGTTGTGTGTTTAAGTATGCGTGATTATACAGACCGACCAGTAGTCCAAATAAATTTGACGGATTTGGCCCAAATTTGATACTGATCTGTTTTCTGATATTGATAAAACTGTGCAAAATTTTATCCATCTAACTTATTTAAGGTTGTGAATTATATTCCAAATGAGCAGTGACAGATAGACTTGTGAGGTGGATTTTAGCCAGAATTCGATGAAACCTACATGCATAAATCACATACCAATTTCATACCTCTAGCTCTAATAGTTTTCGAGTTATCGTGTTCACTCACAGACAGACAGATAGACATAATTCCAAACTTGTGTTTTTCGACGCAGAGGAATTCTAAAACATGGGAATTCATCAAAATCTCAATTTAAGATTTTTTGACTATTACAATACTTTGATTTTTTACAATACAAGCCTCTTATGCTCACTTTAAAAGCACGAAGTAAAAAAATATATTTACATTAAAAGTAGTTAATTCCATAACAAGTACAATTAATTTGTAAAATAAATCTTTGGAATTAGAAGACGAAAATACATAGATTTGGAAATCGACAATGGAATAAACATATTCTGAAAGTACATTTAACATTAGCAAAACTCATGAGAATTACACCGTTTCGTACAATAATGTTTTATTGTAGTTGAAAATTCTAAACAAATTGTATTAAAGTTGAAATGTTATAATGATTGTACTCACGGAGCATGAAAAAAGGGGAATAATGAAGATTAACGATTGCCTGAAAGAATTCGTCTTTTAATTTATGAATTACTTTAAATTGATAAATTACAGGTGTCGAACTAATAGTTAAAATGATTTAGAAACATTACTCATATTTCTTTGACTTCTGATTTTTGAATATGAATGCTTTATTTGAAGCCTTAAATAACATAGCATAATTTCCATAATAAGAGGTACAAAATAACTTCCACGAGAATCTACCCAAGAAGCTATAAATCAAGTTAAATTAGTAAATTAATAATCTGTGTTCTTCCTAAATATTCATTTTCTATTCGCGCGAGGCAGGAAAAAAAATTTATACAATTAACAAGTTTGCTGGTAATTTTTTTTTTACTGATTTTTCTTTAAAGAGATTTCCATTCATAAATCTTGAAATAATTGTTTAGAAATGTATCTCTTTGAATTACTGCCAACAAACAATGAAATCTTTTATGTTCTTCTAGAATATCATTGTTTTTACTAGTTCTTTAAGGGGAGTTTGGAACCCTAAGATCGTTAGCCCTAACCCACTGTTACTTCGATGTCCTTTTTCTCAAAATCTGCTTTAGATTCACGTTTGAAATTTTTATACAAGAAGTAAAATTACATATTTCTCATTATACTAAGATGATTTTTTTAATTCAAAACTTATTTTTTTTACAGAATTTTTTGTGTCAAAGCCAAAAAGAATTTAAAATTAGCTTGAATTCCTCGAAATCCATTATAGATACATGTTTGAAATTTTTTATACAAGTAATTGCATGCTATGTATACTGAGAATGATTTTGTTCAGAAAATTTAAAAAATTATTTTTTTTACATTTTTTTTGTGTTAAAACAAAAATTAAAATTCACACTGATGTATCTTTCATAAAAAAATCTATTTACATAGATACATGTTTGAAATGTTTACTATAGACAATAAAGTAAATATCTCATTATGCTGAAGAATGAGCTTTTAGGTTAATTTGTAATTTTTTATAGAATTTACAAATATTTAATTAGACATGGTGAAATTTTACCCTATTTGACACAAAAAAAAATTGTAAAAATAAAGTGCAGTATTTTCTTAAGAGACGCTCATTTCGATGTAAATCAGAAGGTGGAGCTTTACTTGTATGAAAATTTCAAACATGAAATCTGTAATAGATTTTGAAAAGAATGCATCAATGTCTGAATGCTAACAGACTTAGGGGTTACGAATATCTTCAGAACATTCCAACTTTTCAAAATATCGTATGGGAATATTTTCCTATCTTTCTCAAGCATATCTTTATTTGGCTTTCTCAATGGTTTCTAAAGTAATTGAATAACAAAAGTGCACTGAATTTAGAACACTTTGTATGTGGAAACGAATAAATAATGTATAAGAAATATAAAATTCCAGAAATAGTGGCTTTTATAGCAAATGAAGAAAAGGACAGAAATATGACCTCCTGAACGGCTCAGCTCGTTCGTAGCCATGCTTGTAGTTTCGTCACCAGAACGCGGATGTTACACCAGAAAGCAAGTTCAACTGAAAAAGAAAAACTACGAAGATCAGTAACATTCGACTTAAGAATTTAAAATCCTTTTCCAACAAAAATTGCATCAATTTCTGTTGAGTTTACACAGCAAAATACAAGTATTGATTAATTTAGATTTAAAATTTTGACTGAAGAAATATATTATAAATCAGCTATCAGTTTCTAATTATATTTTCTCTTTACTATCTAGTCTTTAATGCTTTCTTTTAAAAAAATTACATTTGATTATTTAAGAATGATCCAAAATGTATCGGGATAATTGCCCCTATTCACTTTCGCTAAACCACATAGGAAGACCGCTTAGCCCCATATGCCTTTAAACCCATCCATGCCTGCGTAAACCCAATGCAATGTTTTGCTCAGCCTGTCTTTGGGGAGGGTGAGCTTCTTAGAGTTATGCTGGGGAAACACAGCATTAGTCTCTATTGCTTTGTTATGCGTCCAAACAGTTATCTCCTATAAATTTTGTTTTTACTCACTTCCTGTTTTAGTCTTCCAATATAGATGGCGACATGGTACTGTCTTTAAAAAAATTTGACTTCTTTCTTTATAAAGAAAGATTAGCGTGAATTTGTGGATAGCGTGGGACTTTTTCTGCCTGACTCTGGTTTAGTATAAGTTGATGTTTCATTTTATGATGAGCTACTTTTAAGCCAGATGTTTAATATTTTAAACTAATCTTAACCGCTTAGTTGTGGTTTAGTATTCCTCTTCTTTTAAAATAATGTTTTGATGTATCAGATCCTCATTGTCTTTTTGTGAAATTTGGGCTAACTGAGGTAATATTTTGCATATGTCGAAACTTCTACAGAAAAAACTTCCAATTATTATTTTATCATTTCGAACTAAGTCCCATTGGCTTTGTAAATGGACTAGAATGGATTCCTGTTTGTTCCATGTTTTCGATCCTTGCGGGTTTATCTTTCTTCTTTTGACCTTTGAATGTGAGTATTGATTTACTCTAGTCTCATATTGCCATATTTTAGCTCTAACTTTACTGAGTTTTAGTTTGTAAAGGGATTAATTTCGATGAATTATCGGAGTCTGAAAATTTTGTACAGAGCGTGTTCTAACAATCATTGCAATAATTTTACGACTCAATTATCGTATCATTATGAGACTTCATAGCTAGATATCTATGCTATTAAAAAGAATTTACATAATTCAGAAATATAGAAAATCAAGAAACGTTTTTAACATGAACTTTTTATTTAGTTCATTGGTCTTCCAATGGGTGAAAAAAAATTATTCTTTATCAGTCAAGGTACGAAATAGAACAAAATTATAAGCGTAAGATTGAAAATAAAGTCTATAGATACGATAGCAATGATTTAAACACAAACTGTTAATATAAGAAAGATAATTATAATTTTTAACATTCGGATAACTTTAATAATATAACCTTAGTTAATAATTAATTTCAATTTAAATGCAGGTAGATACACAAGGTAAGTACAGATTAAAATAATTTAAAAAAACGAAGAATCTGAGAGCTATTCTTAAATGATGGATGCACATCTCAAAAGGTTTTTCTTTAGATTAACATGCCATTTTGTGTATAGGTGAAATTGAATTCTGGTTTAAAGACTTTCTTAGAGCCAGACATTCTCACGAACACATTCAAGAGTTAATGAAAAATAAAGCATGTATTTTGTAAGAATTTGTACGCTCTTGATGGTGTAATTCCCAAAGTGAGCATGGAACGAAGAACTTTCGTGATATTTAAGAAAAACTGAAAAAGAAACCAAGAAGAACTAGCTCAATACGCTTCGTCCACATTATGAAGTGAATTTGCTTACTAAGCAATTTAAAAGCGTAATGCTAGCGTTACCCATTCACTGAAAACCTTTTTTTGAAATCCATATTAATCAAACAAGAACTCGGGAATCCATTTTTAACATTTTAAACATTTGATCTGGTACCCTCATTGTTGTACACCAAATAGTAATTGAATCTAGACAAGTACTTAAAATTCACTGATCCAGTATACCTATCGAAATGGAATCAAATTTATTAAATAAATCAACACTTATATAAGTTGCAAATTAAACCAGTGCACGAACAAAAAGTGCACAAACTGATAACTTCTGTAAACCAAGAACCTGGGAAAATATATGCTACAAATTTATTCTTTAAAAACAGAGCAA
Source organism: Araneus ventricosus (assembly GCA_013235015.1). Taxonomy (NCBI): domain Eukaryota; kingdom Metazoa; phylum Arthropoda; class Arachnida; order Araneae; family Araneidae; genus Araneus; species Araneus ventricosus. The sequence continues at coordinate 22,542 of BGPR01014392.1, forward strand.
GTATTGCTAATAAAAGTGTAAAATATAAGTGTTAATATACTAGCCAGAAACAAATTGGTAAAATGAATTAAAATTAAGATTATATTATAAACATGTGATAAATTTCTCAATTTTTCGAAAATGTTTATCAATCTAAACTTTATGTTTGTCCCTGATTTTTGTAATAAAATGTTTTCTACATTTAGAAATTGTCTTCCTAGAGTGTTTTACTTCAATATTTTTGTAATTTAAATGAATTGATAATCCCTCTGAAAGAAGAAGAAGATTTCGTGCTTGTACGAAAAGTAGTATTCTCCTGTGCGTACTGTATTGGACATTTTGTAACATGAGTTATAATACTGTCATTTGCTAAGTGCTATTCTTTGATAATTTTCATTTGTAATGAATTCTCAATATATTTTTTTATTCTTGTACGAATATTTCCAAGGAAGATTATGATTACATTTTGATTTTATATTTTACATCAAATCTTATATGGACCAAAAAACTAATCTCAAGCTCGACAAGTGTTATCTGACTTTATGTGGTAGACCATATTTCATCAAATAATAAAAACAATTCATAACAACATGTAAATTTTGATGATCATTTATATATTTGTAAAAGAATGGAAAATTTATTATGCTAGAAGTACACTATTAATTTTAATTTTATACACAAAACAATTGTTGACCAGGTTGTACTCTATTGCATTGACATAATAGGATATTCCATGGCGGGCAGTGAGAAATTGAGTCCACGTGAAGTCTCCAGTCCACATTTTCGGCACTGATGCCCATCCTCCGTTTTTTTCACAATGCCTTACTTTTCCCACCAAATTTACAAAGGAACACCATACAAAAGAAAGAAAATATGGAAGAAAACAGATTTTTTCTGATTTAATTCCAAAACAGAAGCGCATAAAAAGAAATACCAACTCTCGAAATAAATAAAATTAAGGACAAATGTTATAATCTCTCTCGTAGATGGGCAGCATAAACCATAATAGTATGCATGTGTAAATAAGACAAATAAAAATAAAAAAAAAACGTTTTCCTGATGTTTATAATCAAAACATGGGAGGTTGCTGAAAAAGACAAAAAACTTCTTCATGCAAAAAATACAATCCAATTTCTTTAAATAAAATAAACAGAAAAATGCGAACTTGATGCCAATATGATAATAACAAAAAAGGGAGAGCTCTAAATGTTATCGCACAAACATAAGGGCAGACGACAGTGGATCTATTCATTAGAGATTCTTAATATAATATATTTTAACTAGTATAATTTCGGAATTTACCAAATGAATCTAGAAGATTCCCTTGGAATTATTTCCATCTTTTGGTACTTTTGGTCCTTCAGTGGTTCGTGAGAAGATAGAGAGCATATACACACATATCAGCAGAACAGTGATAGATTTGGCCAAAGTTTGTGTAATCAGATAAAAAAATGGTTACAAGGCTTATGCTGCCATTCTTTTATATGAGATTTAGACAATGACGTAAGTTTCCTAAAATTTTTTTTAGTTTGTAACGTATCGAATTTTTCCCAAGGCGAGATTCAATTAATTACTATCAAAACAATATTCAGAATGCCTGGAAGAAAATATTAGCAATACGAATATATGACCCCAACAGTTGAATAGATCAAATTACGACCTTGATTTGTCATGAGAGCATGGTATCAGTCATTAACCATGCCAATCAAGTAATATTTTACTGTTTTATATGATAATATTGTTGCTGTGAGCAACTAAGGAATTTTAAAAAAATGGTTTCCTTCTGAGAAAGCAAGGCCTTAAAACCTAGCGTTCCTATTTAGAATTACAAATGAAAAAAAATAATCAAATCTAAAACTACGCGAAATTAAAAAAAATCGATTCTTTCAATTGTATTTACTTATACTTGTTGAATCAATAAGCACTGATTGATAAATATTGTGAAGACACTTACGTTCCTATTTAGTTATGCAAATGCAAAAAATAATCAAAATCAAAAAACTATTGAAATTTAAAAAAAACTCTTCTTACCAATTGTTTTTTACTTATATGTTTGAATGCAAGGTAGTTGATAAATAATGAGGGCACCATTAGTTCCTGTAGTTATGCAAAATATTAAAAAATAATCAAAATCGAAAACTATGAAATTTTAAAAAAATCAGTTTTCATTGTATTTATTTTATGTATTTGTTGAACTAAAGAGATGATAAATAATTAGCATACGACCATGTCTCGTATTTAGTTATCAAAATAAAAATAACTGAAATCAAAACTAAGTGAAGATTTGTAAAAAAAAATCGATTCTTTCAATTTCGTATTTTACTTATGTATTTGTTGTGAATGTAAGTAAATTGATGATATAATCCCACATTGAGCTACTTACGTTCCCTATTTATTGGCAAATGTAAAATAATCAAAATCGAAACCTAGTAGAAATTCCAAAAAAAAAATCGTTCTTCTAGTTGTATTACTTATATATTTGCTGTTGAATAGAAGTGCATTGATAAATAACTGAAGACACTTACTTCTATTGAGTCTAGAAAAATGCGAAAAATAATCAAAATCAAAATTATGAAAAATTCAAAAATAAAAAATAGTCTTTCAATTTATTTCTTTAGCATGTGATTTGAATAAGGTAAATTGATTGATAAATAATTACAGATAATTTACGTTCCTATTTAGTTATGACAAAATGTAAAATAATCAAAATTAGAAAACATGGAAATTACAAAAAATCGTTCTTTCTACTATGATTACTTATGTATTTGTATTTGAATGCAAGTAAAATTGATTAATAAATAATTGAAGAACATCATCGTTCCTATTTAGTTATTCAAATATATAAAAATAATCAAAATAAAAAATTATGAAATTCAAAAAAATAGAAAACATTTTTCAACTGTATTGCTTGTATTTCGTTGAATGCAAAGTAAGATTTACTAAATACATAGAGAAAGATTGCTCTTTCTTCCTGAAAAAATACCATTTAATTCCACTGTCTGACTTGAAAATAAAATGTTTTCATTAATCAACTGAATGCCATGATCGTGTTGACTATCGAGATTAAATAATAAACAGCAATACTTAAAAAGTTTATTTTGTAAGAATTTACGTTGAAAAAATTACTCCGTTAATGTGAGAATTTGGAATCGTCCGAAAAAAAAAGAGTTAATGGATTAAGCAGGAAATATATAAGATGAGAATAAATTGGTTAAATATTCAATTGCAAACTATTCGATTGGGAAATCAAACTGTTATTAAAATGAGAAACAGTGGTTTGAACTATCAAATTGATATTTTCGCTCACTTTCCAATTTATTTAAGTGAAAAATCTAAAAAAACTCAGAAACCTTTGCATGTAAGCTTATCTAAAGAAATATTATACTATTAAATAAACATGATGAGGATCATGAAGCATTTATGTATCTCTATTCCTTGAGAACGCTTAATATTTCAATTGATAGAAACATTTACGGTGATAGTAGTGAAGGGGAAAATTCTATATTGAAAAGAAGAGAAAGATAACTCTCAAAAGATTCATGGGAAATAAAAAAAACTGCAATCTTTAGAAATTAGTTAATATATTTTTCTGCAAGTAAATATATTATGACATACCCTTCAATGTAAACCAAAACGGAATAATTAATCAACTCATGGTTTACAATTTAATGACTGAATTTTAGACTTTTAGAAACTTGAGATTAAAAATTCTTTTGCGAAAGCAGGAATTCCGAATAATTATTTGAAATAGAATTTTGATGAAGATGAAGATATTTCAAGAGACAGAGCAAATGTCAGATTTGCACTTTGCATTATCAATGAATTTAATAAACCCATGATTCTGATGCTAATTCTATGAATATTATGAGTTTGTTAAGAAGGTCGTCTTAGTGATGACAAATGAGTATATTATGTCAGGATGTAAATAAATAAATGACAAGAAATTGGAAAGTCCGTAACACCTTGAATTATATCAAATTTAAAATACGAATCATTGATTGTAAGCACAATAACATTAATTTCAAAGGAAGAAGGAATAAAAACTGTATATTAGCTCTTTTTTCAAACGAACAGTTGGTAATCATTCGTGGCCAGCGTCCATAATTTGGCATTTAATGTAAAGTTGAGTTTCGCTATCTGACATTCCGTTTTAACTGACATCAATTCAGAATGAATTACAGTAAAACCTGTTTATAACAGTATTGTAGGGATGTGTAGAGAGTTTGTAGATATGTTATCGTTGTAGACAGTTTTAGCGTTAGGCAGCCAATGTTTATGCTCACGTTTATGTCCTGATATACTAACTAATTTTATTTGTTAATTAATTCATTTTTCAAACATTCGCTGATATGAAATTAGGCTTTATAAACTTTAAATTATTAATTTTTTTAGAACTTCAAAGTGAAAATTTTATTTAACAATTTTACTAACAATGAAATATGCATAAAAAGGAGATTTTGACATAATACCGATGTTTTACACCGAGCCATCGTGGATTCAAGAATTTAACACAGCAATAACGAACTACAAGAAACAAGTGGTCAGTTCGAAGTGCTAACTGAAAATGTTTGGGTTGGACAGTGCCCAGCGGAAGACAGAGGCAGCAAATACCTATGCACATTCCAATCACAAACTTCCCCTTCCTAAACGATCTCTTTTCTATAACAGGCTTCGGTTTCTAGTTTCTTCTCCCGATTCTCCTGTTTTCTCACATTCTGGACCATGGGGTGTCATTTTCGAGAAAATCGGGATTGTACTTTATCACCTTCCTAAAGAGGTAAAATTATCGTTATAGACAAGTACATCTAAAAAGTTGTTATCGATGCAGGTAGGTTCAAAAAGCATTGAGTAAATAGGAATTCCACCCGCCAGATAGAAAAAACAACACGTTACAGGCAAAATCGTTATCCACAGGTTTAACTGCATTAATCAAAAAGCGAATGTACTCTTTGGTATTTACTTTTGTTCGGTAGATGCTTTTTTCGCTATTGGTCAAGTGTTAAGTTCAAGCGGATTTTTGACATCTGGTAGGCCGATGAGATAGTAATGTTGGAGACTCAAAGTCGAGAAGTCTGCAGTGATTATTGAACACGGTCTTTAATATTTTTGCGTATGTTTTTGTATTTCAATCAGAGATTCTTGCTTTTCTACATGGCTATTTTATTATGGCGACCAAGACGAAAAGCTTTGCTTTTTGTAGAGACACTGGAAGAAAAGCCAAGTGAGATCAACTATGATAAAATAATACTGAAGTAGTCTTGAAATACACTGAATAGGAAGAAAAAGCCCAAGAGGAAAAGCTTTGTTTTTTGTAGAGACATTGAAAGAACAGAAAAGTGAGACCAACTATGATAAAATAATACTGAAGCAGCCTTGAAATACACTGAATAGGAAGAAAAAGCCCAAGAGGAAAGGCTTTGTTTTTTGTAGAGACACTGAAAGAACAGAAAAGTGAGATCAACTATGATAAAATAATACTGAAGCAGCATTGAAATACACTGAATAGGAAGCAAAAGCCCATGAGGAAAAGTTTTGTTTTTTATAGACACACTGAAAGAACAGAAAAGTGAGATCAGCTATGATAAAATAATACTGAAGCTGCCTTGAAATGTACTGAATAGGAAGAAAAAGTCTCAAGTAGTAGTAGTATGGTGTGGGGTTTTGGTACAAAATCCAGTGTAGGACATGCTGCGCCAAACACAAGGTAAATTAAAAGATGAAAATTTTAAGGAAGTTGGACGGGGTAAAAGAACTTTGTCAGTGGTATTAAAAAGTAGAACGTTTGAAAAAGAACAAACTGTTAAAATGCTAAAATTTCAAATGTAATGAAAGGAGCCAATGACTTTGAGGAATTCAAAAAGTTTAGGGTGGTGAAAAAGCCTAAAGATTGAACATGATAAGTTCATCAGATGGCGTGATATAATGGCTAGTAAATATCTATTTTCTGGCAAACACATTAATATCTCAAACTTAAAAAATATTGTTCCACTTTCATAGATCCTGTCTCATTTCTTTGATTACAAAAGTCATAGGTGAATCTTTTTTAATTATATAACTTACCTTCTTATGTTGAAATGCAGTATAAAGATAATTGTTTAGTTTATGATAATTATTTTATTTTTGAAGCAACACGAGGGCTATTTTGTGTCGGACCTCGAAATTTTTAACCTTGGTAAGATGACCAGGACGACACTTTGATCAGAAGCCTCTTATCAAAACTTCCTCACCACACCAGCCGGAGGGCATTGAAACCCGAGATGGAATTAGCATGCACCAATCGCTTACATGGCAGTTCTTCGATGGAATCAGGTTTCGAACCTGGAACCCTCGGACCCAGATTTTAACAACCGGCCACCTGGATCTCTTCGAATGGTATTAATGCATAGTAAAGGTAAATTAAATAAAGGGAAGCTATATAAAGAGAAAGGTACTCACTTAAGACTTTTGTAATACAAAAAACAAGACAGATTTAAAATAAATGTGTAAAAACATAACAATATTTTATTTTTTAACCTAACGGACTTTTGTAATAAAGAAACAAGACAGATTTAAAAAAAAATGTATAGACACCTAACAATATTTTATTTTTTTAACCTAAAATATTTTTATAATGGAAAAACAAGACAGATTTAAAATAAATGTATAAGAACCTAACAATATTTTAATTTTTTAACCTAACAGACTTTGTAATGAAAAACAAGACAGATTTAAAATAAATATATAAAAACCTAACGATATTTTATTTTTTAACCTAACAGACTTTTGTAATGAAAAACGAGACAGATTTAAAATAAATGTGTAAAAACCTAACAATATTTTATTTTTTAACCTAACAGTCTTTTCTTATAAGAAAAGACAGATTTAAAATAAATATATAAAAACCTAACATTATTTTATTTTTTAACCTAACAATGTTTCCTTGGAGATAGATGTTTACTAGCTATTATAACAAGCCATCTGATGATACCCATAGTGTCTGTACTTGAAACTTTTCTTCCTATTTAATGCATTTAAATGCTTTGTAATACATAGGAAAAAATGTATTCTCTTTTTTTATACTTTTTATTCCACACTAGAAGATTTTTGCTCGTCTGAAACGGGCTTTTAGCTTGCCAATAATATCTTAGATCTGATTGTCACAGATTTACAAACAAAAATTGTTGCAAAAAATCTGCTGCAATTGCCAGTGCTTAAGAAATAAATAAGTAATATAAAAAAAGGTAAGTCAATTCCTACTTATGTCAACAAAGAAAAATTTTATTTTAGAAAATTTTTTCTCTCATATAAAACTAAAATTAATTAATTAAATTTAATTAATGAATTAATATTTGAAAAAACTGTATTAACATCAAGAGTCATTGCATGCGCCCCATGTTTTTCGTTTTAAATCTGTATGGGGTTATAAATCTGTGTGGGGATAGAAGAAATTATTTTATACTTTTTAGTCCGTTTTAAAAACGTATTATATTAAAATTTTTATTTTATTTAAATAATTATTTTCTACTTTTTAGTCTTGTGTGTGTGAAATTTTGCAATCGATTTTAAACATCTTTCTGAGATTATGACGGAAACACGTGGCAAATTTCAGGTTTATTTCAGTTTCTCTTCACCTGATCATAAATAGAAAAGTTGTTATTTTCTTGAAAAATTAAGTTACGTGATGCAGAGACCTCCGAGATTTAATAAAAAACGTACTGCGCATGCTCAAAGATATGGCTAAAATAGGGGGGGGGGGTGCTTCGATGATCCCATGGGCCATCTATATACCCAAGAACTAAGTCTGTAATGTTAATCGTTTTCGAGATATAATGAAAAATGTTCTGCGCATGCGTCATGCAAAATATGAAATGACAGACAAACGGACAAACATACAGACAAGAAAGCGAATTAATATTTCATTGTCATCTAGTTATGAGCTACGTTTAGAGTTTCAAGTCTCCAGCTCATCGGGAAGTTAGTTTAAAATCGATTGCAAAATTTGAACAAGATATATATAGGGAGAGTGTGAACTAATAGTAGGAATTGAAAAAAAGCATGAAAAACAGAACTGATGAATCAATTGACACTAACTTTCAGTTTTTGTTTTTCGAGTAAAATAATACTAACTAAACTAACATAAAAAAATGATTACCAAATATAAAATTTAAAAAATGATGAACTCATGAATTCAGATCTTTAAGTAAAAGAAGCCTTTCAGTTGAAGAAAGGTTAAGGAAAAAATATTAAATATAAAAATATAAATATTTAATTCCAAAATTAAGTGCGTGAAAGAAAAACCCTTTTTTAAAAAAACTAAGCATGAATTAAATATAAAGAAAGTAAACCTCATAACTTCTATTTAATATTAATATTAATGGAGTTGCATGTTCGTCGATGAATCAACATGAAATAAAAAAGAGCATACAGTGTTTCTTCAGGGAAAAAAGCAAACAAAAATGCTGAAAGAGTATATTAATAAAAGAATCCAAACATTATTTTCGTGTGTATACTGATTTGTAGACGTAAGCAGAAAGTCTGGATTTCCCCCTCTTTGGTACGTAGCCAAACCAAACCAAGTGATTGCGTTACTTCCATCTCTGGCTTTTTATATATTAATTAGCACTACTCTGATATCGGCAAACCCGTTTATGACAAATAAGTGAGTCTCTACTGAATTTGTAATTTTCATTGCAATAAATAATACATTTAAGCAAAAAATGTAATGAAACCAGTAAGCGGCAATACATAGCAATCGCGCACACTTAACCGAGAAGATACTCAGCCGGCGTATCCAACTGGCCGACAGGATGTTTAATCGACATATCATTTAGGTCACCGAGCCGACTTGTACATTTATGTGCATTACGTGTCTTCCATAATTAAAAATGTATTATGTAATTAAATGAGTTTCAACAAGTATAATTCCATAATTAGTATTATTATAAAATATCTAATAATTATAATTAAGTAGGTCACCACGCTGACTTGTACATTTATGTCCATTACGTGTCTTCCATAATTAAACCTATATTATGTAATTAAATGAGTTTCAACAAGTATAATTCCATAATTAGTATTATTATAAAATATCTAATAATTATAATTAAGTAGGTCACCAGGCCGACTTGTACATTTACGTGTAATACGTGTCTTCCATAATTAAACCTGTATCATGTAATTAAATGAGTTTTAACAAGTATAATTCCATAATTAGCATTTATAGTAGTATTATTACAAAATATCTAATAATTATAATTACGTAGGTCACCAAGCCGACTTGTACATTTACGTGCAATACGTAACTTCCGTAATTAAACCTGTATTATGTAATTAAATGAGTTTTAATAAGTATAATTCCATAATTAGTTATTATAATAGTCTATTATAAAATATCTAATAATTATAATTACGTACTCATTACCGAGTCGTATGAAATTGTAAAAAATCCAATGGCATTCCAGTTTGAAGTCTATATTCTGTGAAGTTGGAGAGCCTGAATTTTTTTTTTTTTCCAAAAATTTCATAACTAGATTTAGAGACATTCGAAAAATTGTGAATTTAATATTAAATCAACAAAACATTCTAAATTTATGAAGCTAATATAATAACTGTATTAAAATTTATTAGATGAAGTTTGAAGATTTGTGAAGTATAATCTTTTATGTATGTACGAGTCAAATAGAAGAACATCTTGTCAGACAAAATGGCATGTTGGCTAAATGTTGCATCAGTTAAATATCAGAAATCTGTTAAAGGCACAGTTAAGCCCGAGACTTAGGAAAATACACATTAAGAACTCAGGTTGTTCACGATAAGGCTGAAACGAATTTATTCGAAAGTGGATAACTCAAATAGTGTTTTCAACAAATGTTACAAAATTTATCAGCTCTAAGTACATATTTTTATCTCCTTGTTAGATGAAAGGCTGAATAGTAAAGACTTTTAAGATTTTGGAATACATTAGACAACGTATTTAACATGGATGTTATTTTATTGCATATTGTTTTTGTTGCTCTCTGAATAAACGGAGCTAATATATTTTAAGAAGTAATCTTTAAAAATATGTACCGACGATAGTTGTAAAATAAATAAGATATCAATCATATTATCAAATAAAAGTCAAAACTTTATTCATGAAAATAAAATTTGTGATAATGACATTTTGTCTCGCCCTCCTGCCGGTGGATGGCGCTGCAAATACCTTTGACTTTCCGGAGAAGAACGAGAGACAGTGTGACTTGAGCCTTCGTGCGAGAACGTTGGCTGGTTTTCCTTTCACGGTACGAACAAATCTCGCCATGCTTAGCGAGATGTATATATGTAATGTAATATTAGTTAGCCTAGAATAATTCTATGTTGAAGATGTGTAAACAAATAAATTTCATTTAATTTAACTTTGCCCAACGTTATTTTAACCGTCATTTTCACATCCTGTGAGCTAACCGGATAATGGCGGCTAAAAATTTTCTTTTAAAAACAAGATTCTATTATCGGATTATTAGGTTGGAACTTTATTCTTTTATTAAAAATATGGCAGTCCAAACTAAATCGTAAGGACGTGAGATAATTACTGAAATACTAAGTAATTGAAAATTTCCATCACATTTATAATACGTTCTTAATTTTTAATAAATTTTTAAGAATTTCCTTTTTTCATTCATTGTAGCTTAATCTATACTTATAAAAGTCTATGTTTGCGTGTGTGCGTATGTACGTGTGGGTGTGTGAGATATCCAGACGAATCTACAGTACTTACAGCCATGAAATTTGGCACGCAGTTAGTCGTAATGGTGATTCAATGCACATCGAAGCCAGAATTTTAAAATTTAATCTAGAAATTTTTTTATTTAATGTTTTGTGTGATTTTGGGTCATTTTTGCCACATTTACGGCTGCAGTATCTTTTCTAATGATCGTTGAAAAACAAACAATGCACCATTCGATAAAATAAACAATTTTTGTTCTAATAAAGTTTGTTCTGAATTGTAAACATAATTTAATGAATTTTGAGAAATTTTTAAATAATAGTCATTTTTCATTTATATTTTTAACTTTCAACTCTTATTTTCTTGCATCCAACTTTCTAATAACGTTATCATTTTCAATTTTTTTAGGTATAAACCGGAATATTTATCCCTGTTTTAAAACAAGAATGGTTAAAATATCTTTTTTCTCCGATTTTCTATGAATTTTTTTATTGATCAGTTCAAAACATTTTCTCGCGCATATCCAAATCGAAGAAGCTTTCGTCCGACCCAAGGTTGCACTGAGTTCCCAGAATGCCTTTCAACTATCCGATTGGCTGGCTGTACCAAGCGAAAGTCAAGTCATACTCTCTATCATTTTATTGCGTCAGCTAATCTTAATTACTTCATTTACTGATCCAAAAATCATTTGATTTACTTGTCTTATAGGTTTGATAGTCGCGCATATACGCTGATATCTTTAGTTACAAAAAGTTCCTGCGTGTACTTTAACTAAAAACCTAAGGAGAAATCAATAATATATATGTTTTGTTTTTACTGTTTCGTTTTCAAAACTTTGGGCTTTTCTATTTTGTTGAATTCATTATGCCACAGGCAACGCCATGCATGTACTGCTAGTTGCTTATAATACAGTTTTCAGCACCTCAAGCTTTTACCACATTTTCTTTGACCTGCATACTTTTTTGATAAAAAAAAGATAATTTTCTAATTCTTATACTAATCAAATCATGTTCCTAACAACTTATTTTTCCAATACTTTCTACTTTTTTAGCCTTTAATATGTTCCAGTTTTATTTATAAATATTATAGAATTTTAAGTGAACTTGTTTATAAATTCTCTACCAGATAGTATTACGATGTGGTGTCCTTAATTTAGTAAATTAATCGATTAACTGATAATTAAGTTCTGAAAGTATTTACTATGCACTGTACTGAAACACGCAAACTGCAAAATTTTAGAACTCCAGTTATCAAGAAGAGAGTGAAAATTCGATAAGAAAATTCTATCTTGGCAGACATGAACAAAACAAATCAGATAAAATCGTGTAATGAAGTAAAGCCAAAAGAAATTTAAATGAGAGAAAGAGTTTGAATACAGCAATTTACTTACAACAAGGCTGAGAAGGTTCGGACTGTTTGTCACCCACTCATGAGGATTGACTGGTATTGCCCAGCACCTGAAAAAATATCAGGAGACAATTCCTAAATATATGAATAAAATATCCAATATGTAACTACTATTCAAGTGTGTCTTGAAGAAGTTTTGAAGTATGTATATAATACAGTGGTGCATAATTGTACCCATTTCAAAAATTAATAATTGAAGAAGTTTCAGAAGTATGTATGATTAGGGTGGTCATAAATTTACCATTTCAAAAATTAATAATTGAAGAAGTTTCAGAAGTATGTATATTATACAGGGTGGTCATAAATTAATGTACCATTCCAAAATTAATAATTGAAGAGAGTTTCAGAAGTATGTATATTATACAGGGTGGTCACTAAATTAATGTACCCATTTCAAAAATTAATAATTGAAGAAGTTTCAAGTATGTATATTATACAGGTGGTCATAAATTAATGTACCCATTTCAAAAATTAATATGAAGAAGTTTCAAGTATGTATATTATACAGGGTGGATCATAAATTAATGTACCCACCAAAATTATAATTGAAGAAGTTTCAGAGAAGTATGTATATTATATACAGGGTGGTCATAAATTAATGTACCCATTTCAAAAATTAATAAAAAATACTAATAATATTACAAATACGGGTTTTTAAAAGGGGTATTTTAAAGATTTTTCAGATGGGTAACGCGCCGTTACGGCCGTAAGTAAGTGCCCTAAATTGTGGACATGTACCATGTTGAGAAGCCATTATCTGAAAAATATTGAAGCTAGAAAAAAAGAAAAGGATATATTTGTAAGAAATTTACGCTCTTTAATTTGTTAAATTAATCGCATTTTGAAAACTGAATAGTTTCGAGATATTCAAGAAAACTGAAGAAAGGAAACCAGAAAGCGTGCATCGCCTTCTGATGATCGGTTCAGAACTGCGTATGGAAATCTCTAGCTGTTGTAGCTGAATTCTGGAACACCATAACAGCGCCACCTATCTGAAGAGAAAGCGTTTTATTTTCTCTCATTAACAACAGAGTTTTAACATTGCTTGTTATTTTATTAATTTTGAAATGTGTCAATGTTTTTTATGACCGTATATATAGAACCAGTTCCTGTCAGCCATCGCGCCGAACTCACCGTGGAATATTTCCGCCCAAAGAGTTGTCAACTTTAATAAAAGGCCCAGATAGAAAGGTCTCAGAAAGGTTGCCATTTCACTTTCAATGGGCTATCCGGAAAGTTTTCCGCGCAAACCGTTCCGGAAACCATTTCCGCAAAATTGACATAGGAGCTTTTATGAACCACCCTGTCCAATCGTAGGCGTAGCCTGTCCGGTATAGTGGTTGGTGTGCTTGCCTCCCAACTCTATGAACGCAGGCCGATCCCGGCTCCGAGAATTTGATTTTGTCACAATCTACAACGAAATAGTGCAAGTAAGTTCAATTAAAATTAGATTAATCAACTTAGAGATGGTAACTATGCTTCGATTATTTAAGATTCCTAATTAATCTAAATAACTGGCATTTCAGATAACTCTAAGTTGTATTAAGATGACGTCAGAAGGTGGGGGGATGGAAAAGATTGGATCTCTATGTAGAACTACGGCTTCGGAGCTGTGTTCTATGTCCGCCGACGGGGGCTCTTAACAACCTTTTGAAAGGCCTGAAACAAGTCTTGTAATAAAGCATGGAGAAATCTTACAGGAAGCCTTGTTCCTTGTTGACTACGAACCTTTCTACTATGGACGAAAGGTTCAATCCTTCATAAGAGTCTTGTAGCACCCTTTATCCTTGCTGACGACAAAGTTTCCAAAACCTTTTATAAGCTTTCTTTGAGGTATCTTTCGAGTTTGCAATTTATGTTCAGACGTGTTCGACTGCAGTTCATTGTTACCTAGGAAAATCCTTCAGACCAAGAATTCAAATCCAAAACCAAGTCCAAAACACTTCAATAGACTCCTTACACTTGCACTGGGGACAGTCAAGCAATGATTAATAGGTTGGAATTGGGTTTGCTCCTTCTCCATGGTTCGTGGTTGTTTCGTTAATGAAGAAAGCCGAACCGACGTTGATCGTTCTCCGCCGAAGGTTCCCCTACGAACCCTTCGGCTGTAATATACGTACCCAAATATGCATTCTTGTAAACTATAAAATTCAGTATGTGCATAAATTCTTGTCGTTAAGTAACTAAATGAATATAATTTTATTTATTGAAAGTATCAAAACGTAATGTTTGAAAACCAACTGTAATGTTTTGCAATTTATGTGGCTAATTAATCCAGTTTAAAAACAATGATATGTTTCTGAATATGACTTTAAGACTGAAATGAATTCCCAATTTTAATTTTTATTTCCAATTTCGGAGTAGGTTCAGGCCACAGAGGAAAATTTTAATTTTTGACCTTAAAAGTTCATCCTCGAAGAAAGCTACTCAATTACAAATCCGAGATAATTTAGATGGTCTCCGATGGCATTTTTACAGATGGATTCTTTTCCTTTTCTTATTTCAATCGTATGCCGTTAATTTTGATTCATTTTAATGTTTTGTTAATTTCATTTTTCTTTCTCCAATTATTTAAAAGCTTGTTCAAGTTTACTTACTCTTCATCGGCAAAAGTACCACTGAGGAATAGAGAATGTGCCACTTCGGATAATACTGGGAACATCAAAAAGGAAAAATAATTTTATTAAAACTTTTAAAACTATTATTGAATGATTATATAAACTTTTAGATTTGTAATCTAACTAGATATAATCTGAATTAGTTTGAACCTACATAATGCACAGAAAATATGGAAGTTTATGCAATAGTCAGATATCAAGATAAGTAAAAAATAATCATTGATATTTTCTTGATGGATTTCGTTAAGTTGAAGGAAATAGGGATACTAATCTTATTCAAAATTTAAAAAAACATATATTATTATCAAATAGAAAGCATTTCCATTTGCATGAGCAGACCATCGTTTGATTAAAGCTAGAGTTTACTTCCATTTCGATTTACTTTAGATACAAGAGAAAACTGAACGTATGTTTGAGTTTTATTACTTTTAAAAAGTTAAAAAAATGAAGATGACAAAAAATAACATGTTGAAAATATACCTAAATTAGGGGAAATCATTATGTTCTATGTTTTTTAGCATTGTACAACATAGCAACACGCGAAGATCTTAAGTGCTTCTTTATACACCTATGCATGGAGCTCATTGATTATAAATCTAATCGGTCTACCTCTGAAGAAATAATTCTTTTGTCCATCAGAAAAGGTCAGCCGTTCAATTAAATCTGAATATCCTATAGATCCTATTCCAATCTACTTGGAGGTTTTCTTACAAGACCGTTTCCATTTTCGTCCATAAAATTTGGTAGGGACATTCACAGGTCGAGCTGTGCCAATAGCACCTATGGGCAATCGATACCCTAGGATTACTTCCCCTCTTTTCCGCCCTGATTTTCCCAGACGGCTTCCCTCCTGCATTTAATAGTTTTCTTTGTGAGAGAGGTTCGTTCTCCTAACGTTTCTCAGTTTATGGCCTAGTGGGTAATCGAATGATCAAAAACAAAATGGAGATTCAACTTTTCCTCAGTCACATCATTTCTCATTGGTTTCTTACATTGACAGAAGGGATTTTTTGCATCATGTGTTCCACAAAAGTGGAGTTGGCTAGCGGTGAATGTCGCTTGAGGTTGGATGAAAACTAGAAACTGAATTGCAAAATGAATTTTCTTTCATGAAGCCATTACAAGATCGATGGGTCATTTCTATCCACCTTTCAGTTATATCTTTCAGTCTTTCCTCATAAGTAGTAACTCCGTAACCATACATAGAGTGAAAGGCGAAAATATTATACTTACAGGACATCTGTACTAACTCATAAACAAGGAAAAAATTCTAAACAGACTTGAAAGTCTGCACCGACTCACGAAAGAAAACATTCTATTTGTACAACATCTGTACCAACTCATAAATGGGCAAAAGTTCTGGAGAGGAAACGAAAATCTACACCAGGCGTGGGGAATCAGGAGACAACAGATGTTACACAATTTGCATTGGAATAATATACTTGTCTGTAATTTAATACTAATTACAGAACGATAACCTTTAAGAATAGCAACTGCCGAAGTTTAATAAAGGCATTTCATTGTTTTTGAGCAAAAACGTTCCCACCTCTGATCTACGCAATTCATAGTCAGAAAGAAAGCTTTCTACATGTACAGTATCTTTACCAACTCATACTGAGAGAAAAATGTCAGTTTTAATATTTTTGTTCAACTCTCTCAGAGAGAAATATTCTGCTACTACTAACACTCCAGACAGAGAATATTCTGCTAGTACTAACTCTCAGACAGAGGAATTATTCTGCTGCTGCTAATTCTCATTCGGGAAATATTCTGCCAGTACTATATCTCTAATACCCGTAAGTAAGCGATTAAATATAATTACATCTTCGGTGAATTCGGATTAAAACTAATGAAGAGGATCAAAAGTTACATTGCAACTAAGAAACACTATATAAATACAATTTACAGTTTTATTATTCATGTTCTGTAATATTAATATTTATCCGATAATAATTTAATTCTTTCTTATAAAATATTTCGTTTATATCTTTTTTCGCGCATTTTTTGCGCTAACTGTATGAAACCATAAATACCGTTCATTTTACCTGTGGCCTTACCAGTTATTTACAATTTGCATTC
>BGPR01014393.1:7250-28345 GCA_013235015.1 Araneus ventricosus
ATGTCATTCATTTGCATTTTGATAATTACTCAGTACATTTGTATTGAGTAATATTTGCCTTTGTTTATATTTATTATCTTCTTTTCTTCCATAAATTCCCGATACCGAGATGCTGTTGAATGTTGAATTAGAAATAAAATTATTTAATGATGTGCGTTTTTATTCCATGTCATTCATTTGCATTTTGATAATTACTCAGTACATTTGTATTGAGTAATATTTGCCTTTGTTTATATTTATTATCTTCTTTTCCTCCAGAAATTCCGAATACCGAGATGCTGTTGAATGTTGAATTCAAAACAAAACTATTTAATGATGTGCGTTTTTATTCCATGTCATTCCATTTGAATTTCGATAATTACTCAGTACAATTGTATTGAGTAATATTAGTCTTTGCTTATATTTATTATCTTCTTTTCCTCGAGAAATTCCCGATACCGAGATGCTGTTGAATGTTGAATTAAAAATAAAACTATTTAATGATGTGCGTTTTTATTCCATGCCATTCATTTGAATTTTGATAATTACTCAGTGCATTTGCATTGAGCAATATTTGCCTTTGTTTATATTTATTATCTTCTTTTCCTCCAGAAATTCCCGATACCGAGATGCTGTTGAATGTTGAATTCAAAACAAAACTATTTAATGACGTGAATTTTTATTCCATGTCATTCATTTGCATTTTGATAATTACTCAGTACATTTGTATTGAATAATATTTGTCTGTTTATATTTATTATCTTCTTATCCTCCAGAAATTCCATCTGTGAGTCCATTATGTCTTTTCTTTTGGTAGCGCTCATTTACATGTAAATTAATTCTAAACTTTTCCTCAGGCATTCTTCTCTTATAGTTCTAAATCACAAAAAATTTATCCACGACTTCACCTTTATAGATGGCCACAAGGAATTTTATTTAAGGTCTCTCACTCGTAAAAATTCAATTTCAGATTTCTAATTCTAAATTAAATTTAAGACATTTTCGGTTTGGTGAGGAGTGGAAGTTCTGAAAGTCAGGTACCAGTTCATATGACTTCCTCTTCATTTGTCACAGTTCAAAACTATGAGGTGTATCCCAAAATTGCCCTCATGCAGCTTCAAAGAAGTACTTTAATCCAGAAGGAATAAAAAAAAATTTCAGAAGCGCGAAGAGCTTCTGCTAACATGAATAGTTTTTCTATAATGTTCCTTTGCTCTTTCATTTGCTGGGAATAATTCTAGAATATTTTTGATTGCTGAAAGAATTTGCTTTATTTCCGGAGGCGTATTAAGCTTGTTGGGGGCCCCAGGCGTTGAAGTTCTTGGGGCCCCTCTGAAAGTATAACGTATTTGTACTTGTAAAAATTTCAACTTGCCAGTTATGATGATTTAAAATAAGATAATTTCACAACTTTTGAATCACAGTAACTATATTTTTGTTAATAAAAATTGATTATAATTAATCTATTATTTGATTTTAATTACCTGATTTATTAGTATAATTAATCTTTGTCGATAATTAATATGCTTTGTATTCAGTAATTTTAAATTTATATCTGAAATTCGTGTTCATAAATATTCACATGAAGTGTTATCGAAATAACTTAGGATTCATTATATAAAAGTAATTCGCTTTTCCTTCCAAAATCACTTTTAAGTATAACTATCAAATATATAACTATTGTATTCTACGCAACATTCTGCCAGTTATAAATCCCCAAATGATAGTTAATTTAATTCTGAATACTGAAATATGATAAAGCAAGTGTTAGAAAATTCTCCTTTTTAAGCTACGAAGCTTGCATCTTTTCTAAATTGTCTCTCGTACCTTTACTCTAAGATTCAAAGCATTCTTTCTTTAAGATCTTTACGTCATTTCTTTGATCTAGTCACTTCACTTGACATCCATATTAGCAGCTATTTAATCGGAATCGTATGACGCTGTCTATTCGATTCCTGCAGCTGATATCTAGATCTACTGATTATTAGCAGAGTATATATACTTGTCTCTACTATGCCATTTGGGTGCGGTCTGTAGGTCCTCTAAGCATTCTCTCCTCGGAGAGACTTCAGTGCCATGTAAGCTGCTGCTGGTACTGTACCTATAAGATGTAGGACATGTATCAACCCTGTTAAATGGAAATGTGGTAATCTGTAAATATGTTCTTAAATGCGGTCGTCCAAATAAATGTCTCTTTTAACTTATATGTTTCGTCATTTCTGAAACAATAAGAAATGCTCTCATAGAAATTCCACTGTAAAAAGCCAGGACGCTTTTAGCCTATTATCCAGCAGCTCTTCATAACTAGTGTTACTCAAGCTGCCTGTCTCTACTACAAGGATTATAGTTTTTACGAGACTAACGAGTGATATTGGCAAACTCGCTTCCTGTGCCTAACAGCAAGAATGACAAAAACAAAAAAAAAAAAATGTAATTTTTAAATCTTCATACCAGTATAATCGATGCACCTTTTCTCTTCCTCTGGGTTCTTATTTTGAATTACCACGGGTCTATTATAAATCCTTTTATCTCTCTTTTTTAATCCTTAGATAAGTTTTGGAGGCGATGAATCATACACAGAAGGAACGCATTTGAAAAACGCAAAAAGAAGGGGGACGTCAAAAGTTATTCTACAAAGTACTTTCAGCGAAATAGAAAGTTGATACCAAATTCAGCTCATTCTGAAACTAGCCTTTAACCTTTTCCGGCACAGTGGTCGCAAAAGAGGACACTAACTTTAAAATTTTCTAAAAAAAATCCGTTTCAAATTTGAAACCCGGAAAATTGCAGGAAAAGGCAGCTGATAGTTCTCCTTTTAGAATGTAGATAGCAGCACAATGAAATTTCGCTTTCATTTCGGAAAAATTATAGATTTAAAATACCCAAATTTCTTTACTCGGAGATAGGAATTTTTTGAGTTCTTGACCTTTACAATTTTAGCAAATTTACTCGACAATTTTCCTCCAATATTTTTGAAGTTTTAATTTATGATTTTGTGTACGATTTAACATTAATTTTTGAGCGTATCAAAATGGATGTGTCCAAAGGGGTCCTCATATGAGGGAGTGTCCCCAAAGAGGGACAACGACCCCTCTTCAGAAAGAGGAGGGTTTCTTTGTAAATTATATCTCTAAACAATAAACTAAGCCTATTCATGATGCTTTTTCATCATATTTTTAAAAAATTTAATGCCTTGTGCCGGAAAGGGTTTGTGCCTGTTTATTTCACCAACAAAGGTAATTAGGTCCTCATCTCCTGCAACTTCGGAACATTATCTTTCACACCGGGACTTCTGATTTCATGGTATCAGCAACTGTTGCTGCTTGTTTGCCAGCCCTGGATTATGCTCGGTAGGGGCCCTTAAGCAATGCAAGTTTCGAGGGCCCCCTCTCCCCTTCCAGAACCAAATGTTCTTATTGATTTTAATTTAATATACAGTGGAATCTCCCTATAACGAAATCGCTTGGTTCCAGTTGCAAAATTCGCTATAGAGAAAATTTCGTTATACGGAGATTAGAGATTTCTGCAGTTATTTAAGCAAATGTTACAAACCTTTTAGTATGTGTGATAAGTTCAAAAATATTTAATTATGATTTTCAATTATAAATAAAGTAATATTTATTATAAATTTGTTAAAATTATACTAATTTTTGCTGTATAAAGAAAATGCTCAAAAGTGAAGACAATTCACCAATTTAGAGAATAATATGTACTAGTACGGATAAACATAAAATGCGTATTATCACATCCATTTGCTGTTTCCACCCCGATTCTTGGAATCTTGACCCGTAGAAATGTTGCTCCCTCTGTAGAAACCCAGGTCCCCACAACTGCATTATCCTTCACATAGCATTCTATCGTTATGTGTTATCGTTGGAATGAACAATGCGAGTGGTTCCAGAAACAGGCACGTGTGAGCGATTTGTGTGCACAGAAATTAGCAACTTTCTTCAAAAATGACAAAAATCGAAAAGATAAAAGTCTGAAAAAATTCGTTATAGGGAGACAACCACTTCGTTATATGGAGAATATTTTGAATGTTTTTTAACATTCCGATTAAAAATTTCGTTATAAGGAGAAATTCGCTTTAGGGAGACTTCGTTGTAGGGAGACTCTATTGTATATATAAGTAGATTTTAAGTAATAAATATTACCACAAACTGAAATTACATAACATTCAATTGTAGGTCACCTTCAAGAGAAATGGATTCAGTATCTCGCACATAAAATTTTTAAATTTAAAAGTAATTTTAAACAAACGGGCGAAAAATTTATAAAACATTTTTAACGCATTTTAAATGCTCAAATACGAAGTTCATCAGGTTTCGCGACTCGTGAGTCAGTCAACGAACTGAAAAATTGGAAATCGGGCCACAATGAACTAACATGAAAAAGTCCTAAGAATATCGGTCTGAAATTTAAGGGGACATACGACTCTTAAACCTCGAAAAAATGTGGGAAACTGTCAAATTCGATACATTATATCTCTAAACCAATAGAATTCACAAACTCACTTTTTTTTCTAGAAAAATATCTATTCTTTCGCTTATAGTGCAATAAGGGGACATAACATAGTACATAAGGTATTTAATTTAAGGGGACATACGACTCTTAAACCTTGAAAAAATGGGGGAAACTGTCAAATTCGATACATTATATCTCTAAAACAATGGAATTCTCAAAATCACTATTTTTTTCTAGAAAAATATCTATTCTTTCTCTTATAGTGCAATAAGGGGACATAACATAGTACATAAGGTATTTAATTTAAGGGGACATACGACTCTTAAAACTCGAAAAAATGGGGGAAACTGTCAAATTCGATACGTTATATCTCTAAAACAATGGAATTCACAAAATCACTTTTTTTTTCTAGAATAATATCTATTCTTTCTCTTATAGTACACACATTACACATATAGGTATGTATTTTTTGAGAGAGTAATAAATATGGGTATAATTTTTGGAGAAAAAATGAGATAGTCACCTTGCGCGCATGATTACGGATAAAATATTGGTCTAAACACAATATTTTGGGTATCTATGTAATCCAAAGAGTCTGTTTAAGAAACTGAACCCCAATTTATTAACATTTAAATTTAATTTATATTTTATATACCAATTTAAAATAAAAATGTTAACAATTGTTAAAGTTTCAATTTTCTACTCCCCTCCCCCGAAAAAAACTTCTTTGAGGAAAATATGTTCAAAAATGTGGTTCAGTTTGTAGAACATAGCGCAATACATATTCAGTAAAAATTTTATGTAAAAATATTCAATAGTTCTGGAGATCTCGTGTGCGCAATATAAAAAAAACACATTTTGAGATATAGCGTTTTTAAGTTGTGGCCATATTCAATGTTTACGTTGAATAGCTGATACATTTTCCTTCATAACTTTCATAATTATGGGAAGTTTTTAACGCGGGTTGTTTTAAATTGTTCAAAAAAGACAGGGGAATAATATTTTTTTTTTCATAAAATCGAAAATTTTCGAGGTTTAACACTCGTATGTCCCCTTCAACAATACGAGCACACAAACAAAAAATCAAATTACTCTGAAAATACCACAACAAAAATTTTGAGGCCTTGGAGAGTTAAGAAGTTTCGGGCCCTAAGCAGTTGTCTACTTTCCCTATTTGATAATCCGGTCCTTTTGGTTGCTCAAGTTGATGAGTATTTGTCACCTTCTTGAATAGAGAGGCAAAACTCTTCCGTACTTAAATTTTTGGTGATGTCTTTATCTCAGGATACATGAAACATCCTCCGTGGTTAGCAGGAGGGATCATGCCCACTAGTGGTGCACTTAGCAATCATTCCTTTTTTATTTTTATCCGGATAGGTTCTGTTTCTGTGTGATTCACTATGTTCACACGTTCTTAGATTTCGAAATGTAGAAATGAATTTTTCAATCAATTTCATTTCTTTTAATCATCGTCATTTCTGTCAAATTTGTTAAGCTTAATATTGCATGGAGTTATAAGACTTCTCTACAACCTACACAAAAATAAAAAATTAGAAAATTAAAATTTAAAAATTTTACAAAGGGATAAGAACTAATAAAACTATATGCCAATATCTCGAATTCCCAACTTGAAAAAATATATCATAAAAATTTAAGCAATCGCCTTGAAACGCGCTTTATTTATTTTAAAATTTTTTTATATATTTTCTTTCTTTCTTTTTCCTCATCCCGTTACATCTCTTCCGGTGTTGACCACCTGACTAATTTGTTTTTCTTCATTTTGCAACACTTCCATCCTTTTTTTCCGCCAAACCCCCTCTAAAACGCTTTTTATTATAATGTAACTGTATCGTTAGAACCGCGCCGTTTAAAGAGCAGGGAAAGTGGATGAAAGTTCTTTTTTTATCAACTCATTATTATTATTCTCTCTTGCTTCGATTTCAGCATTTTCGTTTATTTTTACCAAAACATCCGTTGATAGACGCCAAACCTATCATTAATCCTAAATGCGGGTTCTTAAAATACTTCTTCACCTGCTTTCGACTAAGTTTCGGACTGTTCCTCGAAGCCTTTTGGTGGGCGGCTAGTGGAACAAATTACCGATGAGAACTCTTCGCCAAAATATTTATTCTTCTTTTTCGCCGACTTCCGACAAGTTAGCCTTAGCTAAAGGGATGAGAAGCAAGTCTGGTGGGAGTTTTAGGGATTTTTTTAAAAAAAATAGGGAGATAAAGCTGTTGTTAACGGCGTCCAATCAACTTTTTTATATCTTTTTATTTCTGGCTTCCTTCAAGAGGGACAGTTCGCAAGGACGTCGGTCCGACAAAATTGCGCGGATGTCTCAAGTATCATTATCCGACATTTAACGGAAGTTTGTCTTCATCAGTAGACAGACGCAGTTTTGAAGAATTGCATAATTTGTCGGAAATGGAAACTTTTAAATGGACGAAAAATACTTCAGCTCAAATTGGTCTTTCATTTCGCAAACATACATTTTTATATTGTGTATCTTTTAATTATAATCAGATGGATATATATG
This sequence comes from Araneus ventricosus, assembly GCA_013235015.1. Lineage (NCBI taxonomy): Eukaryota > Metazoa > Arthropoda > Arachnida > Araneae > Araneidae > Araneus > Araneus ventricosus. The sequence goes on from BGPR01014393.1 coordinate 14,233, forward strand.
TCTATAAAAGTCTTCAGATGTATTTTTTTAGTTGAACAAAAAACTCCCGCGGTTTTGATAAAATCAAAACATGGTGAAAGATTCTAAATTTAATAGAAGAACAAAGTACAGTACAACCCCACTAATCTGAGATTCCGGTTAATCCGAACCGGTTTTTTTTCGAAAATTGCATATAATTAAAATGATTACCTGAAAAGATTTAAATATACATATTAAAAGCAAAAAAGTAATTTTTCAGCGTTCATAATTTTGCACACATTGAAGAAACGAATGCGATTCGCCGTAAGATAAGATCATTTCATACAGGAGCACATTCATTATTCTAATGAAAAGGGGAGACATATTCTCTTTCTATTGCTTTCGAATAAAAGAATTCAAGAGATAGTAGCATTGAGTACTTATAACTTACATTTTTTTTTAGCACGCGTCTTTTTCTTTTCTATTTTTATCAGAATCTCGGGTAATCCGAATTTTTTGTAATCCGAACAGGTACCGGTCCCAATTAGTTCGGATTAGCGGGTATCGTACTCAAATTAATTGGATTCCAAAAATTATTAGCAGGTAATTTACAAGTACATCAACATTATTAATTTGAGGTACATCATTTAACTATTATAAGATATCTCATAGACTTTCGCCTATAAAACCTTAAAAAGATGTGTTTTAATTTGGTGACAGTTTTCATGAGAGGTGGTCACCGATTCAAGTTGATATTTTCTTATAACCCTCTGATATGAAATCATTAAAATTAAGACGTGTACTGATATCAATACAGTCATACATTTTACCAAACCAATTTGTTGCCTTTCTCTTAGTCAATTCATATTAAAAGGATATATATGTAATCAATTTGTAAATTTTGTATTATACAACTGCTCGTGCGGAGAAAAAAGATATCCAATTCACTACGCCACAAAATGTCCGTTTACCCTCTCCTGGCATTTCCAAACTCCAACAGTGGAAAAACATTCTCACGAACAACTTATCACGAACCCGACTTCGACTCCTAATGCGTTTCATATGTGTTGAGAACAATCTCATTGTAGAGGATAATATTTGAGCACTCATCCACACAGACTGACACACACTTCCGGCTACTTATGTCCAGTGTATGTTTCTTTTTCATTTTTATTTTTTTCTGTACCTGATACTTGTTTTTGTCCTTTCTTAAAAAATAAAATTCACCTCCATCCATCCAAACCGGAAAGGAGCCAAATGGCTCTAAACACGGGGATGCAGGTGGTGTAATGTATTGTATTATTTTCCACTAAACTTTGCAAATTACCAACATTCATTGTAAGTCGTTGAATGAAATGTTTTATTTTAGTACATAGATTATTTTCTTGCCGCTTAATGAACAAATACTTTAAAATTAGTACTTTCTAAGCCTTTATCTGAAAAGAAATTGAAAGAGAAATCCTATTAAATTTTGCATTACTTTTCTTCATATTTTCAATCACTTGCTCCTCTGCTTGGAAAGTAAAGTATAAATATGTTTTAATTAAAAGTAAGATTGATTTTTCAGATAAAATTTTTGAAACTATAATTTGAAAACATTTCATTCGATTAAAATCCTAATTATAACCAATTATTCAAGTTTTAACAATATATAACAATATATAATAATAATATTTTATAAATCGTTGAATGAAATGTTTTATTTTTGTACCTCGATTATTTTCTTACCGCTTAATGAACAAATACTTTAAAATTAGTACTTTCTAAGCCATTATCTGAAAAGAAATTGAAAGAGAAATCCTATTAAATTTTGCATTACTTTTCTTCATATTTTCAATCACTTGCTCCTCTGCTTGGAAAGTAAAGTATAAATATGTTTTAATTAAAAGTAAGAATGATTTTTCAGATAAAATTTTTGAAACTTTAATTTGAAAACACTTCATTCGATTAAAATTCTAATTATAAACAGTTATTCAAGTTTTAACAATATTATAGTATTAATCAAAATTCTAATAATAATTAATATAATAATATTATAATAATTTAAAGTTTTAATAAGTTAAAATTAATAATCATATATTAAATTCAAATTCTTATATCAACCAGTTATTGAAAAAGTACTTATAATATAGAAACATGATATTTTCAATTTATTAAGCCTTAAATACTTCATTATCTTAACTAAACCAGCGGGAGTGGCCTCCCCTAAACTTTCTCGTATACTTTTCAAACATTTGTCATTTACCTTCCCCCTGCGTTGATAAAAAGTTCGAACCAACTGCAACCCAGAATGCAATGACTATCAGAAGGTTTTTCATTGTAGATTATAGTGATAGTAAAATATTGAGGTGAATAATCATATTCAAAAAGATGCATATGTATTAAAACTTCGCAATATTTATTTTTTTTATCAAACTCTAGCAATGCGAGTTCCGCGTGCGGAGAAGAAAACAGGAGAATAGCTTGCCGCTGAATAGCTTGCACATGCGCAGAGATTGCTTCCAGTACGCAAGTAAAACGAGACGCCCTAAATGTGTGCTTCCTTACAAAATCTCGCCGCCCTAAATGTGTGCTTCCTTACAAAATCTCGCCGCCAGAATTGGTTTTTGGCAAACTGCCAAGTTTTCGGAGTGTCCCTTCCTTGCACAGGCATTTCTACCACTACGCATGCGCATGGAGTTAAACTAAGTATTCTATTATAAAGACCGACAGACAGTCAGCCCTTTGACTGATTTGGCCCAAAATTTTATACGGACCTATATTCATGACGATAAAACTGTGTACCAAATTTTATACATCTAGCTATTCAAGTTTTTGAGTTATAGTGTTCGCATGACTTCGGACATACAGACAGACAGACTTCCCGTTGACGGATTTTATCCAAAATTTGACAGAAACATACAAATTATGTTTAAAGACCACATACCAAATTTCATCCCCGTAGCTCAAATAGATTTCGAGTTATCGTGTTCACAGACACACAGACAGACATCATTCCAAAATTGTGTTTTTCGGACTCAGGGAGGTCTAAAACGTGGAGATTCGTCAAAATCTCGAGTTCGAATTTTTTGACGATTACAATACTTTCTCTTTGTATACTTCGTATACGAGAAAGTAAAAAATTATACTGCCTTTTATACTGAAATACATTAAGAGGGCTTTTGCTTTTGGCAAAAATAAAGATGTCTCTTTATTTATTGAGATCAAGAGCTATAAATAAATAGTCATAGTAGAATATATTAAGACTCGACGAGTATTACATATTTTTTTAAAGTTATTTTCTTATAAAAATATTATATAAGACCATGTAAATTTTTATTTAAAAGCTAATATTCATATTTATTTAAAATAATTACGTTAAATAATAGTAATTAAGCTATAAATATAAGACAAATTTTAGATTTAAGTCTTTCTTCAATAGGCAGATGAAATGGAAAGTCAACTTGTGCCATAAAATACCACTTCCAGACATTTTAACTCAATTATGTCAAGACTGATTTCAACACAGTAGCAGTTGATTTAGGTTTGGTATGTCGATCCTAATCGGCCATCGATGGAAACATAGCCATCATCTCAAACAGATGTTGACCACGCGTCAGAATCGAAACACACCACCAGCCTCCAATTAACCCCTGGAACCGAAAAAGAACCTTATCTTGCCTAAACTAACAATCTCGGCGAGAAATCAAGTGGAGTGATCTTCTCTTTAGGTGTGGGCAGATTCCTTCTTCCTAAAAGTAGGAGTTTCCACATTGATACATCTTTTTCATTTCAAAAGTCCCTCACAGCTGCAATGGTCAGAAGGGACATAGGGGAGAGAGCAATTTGTCTTCTAGAGCAATCGAGTTATATTTTAGGGCAGCGTAGAAGGTAAGTTTGTATGTGGGCCAAAAGCACGGCCGTCTCAACAAATTTGAGTGCCCATGTCTAGAGTTATATGGAGCCCCATCTGCAACGTAACTAAGAATTTCAGCGCCGATGGCCCAAAGAAAATACCTAACTAATAAAATAACTAAGGAGCAAATAAAGAAACGAAAGTAACCTCTTCTCTTACAATTTGACGAAAAGGTGTCTTTTCATGTTTAAAATTTTAATTAAATACGTTTTTTGCTTCAAAATTAAAATCAGTGTATTAAATTTGTAAGCAACCTTGGGTTACAACCTAGTTAGCCCATTGGACAATAATGAAGAGGATTTGGAGCAAAATACGTTTTCTGCTCCAAAATTAAAACCAGTGTATTAAATTTGTAATCAACCTTGGGTTACAACCTAGTTAGCCCATTGGACAAAAATGGAGAGGATTTGGAGCAAAATACGTTTTCTGCTCCAAAATTAAAATCAGTGTAGTAAATTTGTAAGCGACCCTGGGTTACAACCTAGTTAGCCCATTGGACAAGAATGCCCTGGGTACGAGGTCCAATGGAGGACAAGCTGCACCAAACCTAATATGAATTCTTCAAATGTTCTTTGTTGGTAAAAAGTTTATTCCTGAAAGATAAAAATCCAGTTAATTTGTAAAAGCATAAAATTTGGTGAAAATAAAGATTAAAATCTTGTTGCGCAAAGGTAAAGTGTTAAAAAGTTTGACATAACGAATAGAATTCATAGCTGCAAGGAAACGAAATAAGGTATGGTGAGGATTTTCTCCCAGCAAATTTTCCATGTTTAAAACAAATATATGAAAAGTATTTACTTGTTGAGAATTAAAAGTAGGGCATTGTGTATGACAATATGAGCAACCGAATTAATGAACCCATGACATTAGAATGCTGTAAAGAACGTTAGAAAACTGAAGTGGAAGTATATGATTTATATCTTCGAAAACCAATTGGCAACATTGCTCTCATTAGGTTCTTCTTTATACCGCAAATCTAATTCGAATTATTTGCCTTTCGCCAGATTACATTTTTGGCAAACGATAGTTTTTATAAACAATGTGTTCTCAGGTGAATAGATGAATAACAATTGACAGACCGATTGAAACCAGCTGGAGTGTTCTCCCCTAAACTTTTTCGTATACTTCCCCAAAAAGATGCCGTTTCTCCTTCCCCCGCGTGGCTAAAAAAATTTGAACCTACTGTTATCCAGAATCCAATGACTATCAGAAAGTTTTACATTACAGTGATTGAAAAATATCTAGGTAAAGAATCAAATTCAAAGCGATGCCTGCCGATTAAAACGCATATCTATCGCACACTGCTAGGTTTCACTCTTGCCGTCTCAAAGACAAACTGACGTAATTCGCTCCTTTCGCCTGCACAGAAGATTGCATCTAATACGCATGCGCGTGGAGATAACGGATTGGTTTCAATAGTAAATTATACAGACCGACAGACAGTCGACCCTTTGACGGATTTGGTCCAAACTTTTATACGGACCTACATTCGTGACGATAAAACTGTGTACCAAATGTTATCTATCTAGCTATTCAAGTTTTTGAGTTATAGTGTTTGCATGACTTCGGACATACAGACAGACAGACTTCCCGCTGACAGATTTTGTCCAAAATTTGATAGAAACCTACAAATTATGTTTAAAGACCACATACCAAATTTCATCCCCGTAGCTCTAATAGTTTTCGAGTTATCGTGTTCACAGACAGGCAGACATGATTCCAAAATTGTGTTTTTCGGACTCGGGGAGGTCTAAAACGTGGAGATCCGTCAAAATCTCGAGTTCGAATTTTTTGACGATTACAATACTTTCTCTTTGTATACTTCGTATACGAGAAAGTAAAAAGTGGAAGCAGACTCAATGTGGGTACGAGATGCAATCAAAATCGGGCAAAATTACATCAGAATATTCAATGTTTTCATCGTTCTTCTACATCGCCAAACTGCATTAAACGTTCTGTTTAAAATAAAATGCCCACGCCTTATACAATACTAGTCTGCTTATTTGAAATGATCTAGCATTCATGACAACAGCAAAGTAATTGATATAAGAGATGCTCCATCTTTACATTTCAGATATTCTATTTCATAATTTTCAAAAACTTTGAAAGAAATCTGCAAATTAATGAGTGAAATTTGAATGATATTACAAAGAAAAGAATTTACTGAATAAAATTTTGTTACACTGAATTGATTTTCGCTATAAAATCTTTCCATAATAAAGGAATTCAAAATTGTTCAAATTAAGATAAGGTGACAAAATAGTTTTGCAGATAAACTTAAAATCCCTTGGAATGACAAAATAAGAAATATATTGATTTCTCATCAATAATCGAATTCTTATTTAGAATTTTATGCGAAAATACCCACAAGATTCATAACCTATCCAGAATTAATTTTTGAAAATGTTTTGCTGGAAGTTTAACAAATTCTATCGAATGGGCATTTAATATATTAAAAAATGATTTTCGTCTAATTTTTAATTTTCGTAATTAAGCCGTAAGACATGAAAAAACGAAATCATGGCAATTTCAAAATGTCTATCCTTTAAGAGTTCTTTTCCAAAGGAATCGTTACATATTTCAGATAGAGGAAACTGATAAACTAATTAGAAAAAAATGATAGTTAAAAACTAATTAGAAATTCTGATAAATTGATAAGTATTAGTAAACTTATTAGTAAAACAATCCACTTAGAGTGAATTATTTTACTCTAAGGATACAAAACAATCCACTCTAAAAGTCTTAAATCAGGCTATTTTTAATAATTTGTGTTTCTTTTGTGAAAAATATAGTCTTCTTCTATTCAACATGTGAAAGAAATGGCACTAGAATAAATCGCGCTATTTAACATTTGACTAAATTAATCTTGCTTATCAAGTCCATGTATTTTTTCATAAAGACTTATTGTATGATAGAAAATTATATTACAATATGTAATATAAACTCTAATTTATATTCTCTATGCAAATACAAATTCTAAAATAGTAGAACAAATTATTCATGATCTATCTATTAATAAGAATTTCATTAGTTTTTTAAAAAATTTATATAACTTTAGGAGGTAAAGTCATACTTATAAACATTAGTTGACGCGCATGCTTGTAAATATTTGTTGAGAAGAAAACTTTCAAATTCTAAATCCAATCGAATCAATTACGAAAACCACAAAAGCCAGACATTAACACTTAGTCTATTAGCTCTTGCACCCTAGATGGAGAAGTAAACACGGCTTTGTTTCATCAAAATTGCGTTGAAGTGACCCCTGACCCCCAGTTCCATTTTTACCTTTACGGATTCGGTGCCCAAGAGCTTATCGACAGTGGTAATCGGAACACGGTGGAAACGTTGAAAAATCTTGGGTAACTAATCCTCTTGTTTTTCCTACGGGTGTGTCGACGGTATGAGGAAACGGATGGAACGTGGGATATCTTTCGCTTTTCTGCAAGCCAACTCCCGGTATCTCGGTACACGAGATGTTTTTCAAAAGATATATGGTTTCAGTGATCAACAACACCAAACTGAGCTTGTCCTCTGATGACCCCGCCATGTTTTGACAGGGGCCGGGTCATGCTCGCCTGACTGATCGAATGATAGTTCCCAGGGGTTTGACTTTGAGTTTCACATTTTTCAAAATATCCCTTCCCCAGTAGAGCAAACATATTGTAGAATATTGTATGGCATTGAACAATATTCGTAATATTGTTTAATATTGTACAATATCTTATAATATTAAATGAACAATATTGTACAATATCTTAGAATATTAAATGATATTGTACAATATTGTGCAATATCTTATAATATTAAATGATATTGAACAATATTGTACAATATCTTAGAATATTAAATGATATTGTACAATATTGTTCAATATCTCATAATATTAAATGAACAATATTGTACAATATCTTATAATATTAAATGATATTGAACAATATTGTACAATATCTTATAATATTAAATGATATTGAACAATATTGTACAATATCTTAGAATATTAAATGATATTGAACAATATTGTACAATATCTTAGAATACTAAATGATATCGAACAATATTGTACAATATCTTAGAATATTAAATCATAGTGAACAATATTGTACAATATCTTATAACATTAAATGATATTGAACAATATTTTACAATATCATGGAACATGTTATGCTACCTGGGTTAGTAGTTGAAAAAGCAATTTGTATCAATTTTAACCTATTAATGCGTGGTGTACCTTTTAAGGGACTCTTCTAAAATCCATCATAAACTCCCAGTAATTATTTTTTTCAACATAAATTTTATAAAAAGTAATTTTAAGTCAGTGTTTCTTATATATTCAATCGATGGTAGCCCATATTAAGCGTTTGCTTGATAATGTAGCATTTTTATTTTCAAGTCAGGCTTGAAAAGTTTTTGCTCAGTGAAGTAGAAAGATTGCTTAATAATGTCAATTAATTTAATTTAACAAATATATCAGTAAATACAATTGTAAGAATAGGTTTATTTTTGGAATTTCAAATAATATTATATTTTGAATTTTGATGGGGTTTCTTTTTTTTGGGGGGGGGGCATTAATAGGACTTTGTCTAAATAAGGACAATAGGATTTCAGTCAGAATTTTTTTTTAGTAATTTTTCAGTTCACTTCACGGCATGTAATATTAGTAAGCAAAATATTATTGAAAAAATGCAACTTGGAGAGTGATGGGTTAAAGGTTAAAAGAATGTGGTCGAATTCCGAATAATTTTCCCCTTAAAATTAAGTCTGAAAACCAGTTATGTGTATAAATCGAAAAATGTATCTATAAATCATGCTTTACTAAACAAAATTATAACTTCGAAAAATAAGTTAAAAATTATAAAAAAAAGGCATTAATAAAACCTTAAAATAAAACATAAAAAAGCAAAATAGAACGAAAAATACAATTAGAATGAAAGCAAAATGGAAGAAAATTGTAAAAGAACCACAAAACTTTCTGTAATATGCAAAAGAATTTTAATTAATTTTTAATTCAAGTTCTATTAATTTTTAATTTAATTTTCGTTAATTTTATCAATTTTAACTGTTATGCTTTACTAAAGAAATATTAAAACTAAAAATCTTACTACGAGTACATAATTGAAAATAACTGTTAGACTTCTGAATTCTAGGGGATATTATGATAATTTCGGATATTGTACTGCGGATTTTGATTTTTGATCTCGCTGGACTAACCATCCCTGACCTTCCGAACTGTTTCTGATTTTAAATTTTGTTAAATTTACACTCTGCTTCGAGGCTACACGAAAAATATTTTCAGACGGACCTCACAATTTTAAAATTTGATCAAATGGCGAGGCTGACCCTTGGCCCAGCGTGCAAACAAATAAATAAATGAAACCTCTCCAAACTCACTTTCAAGAGCAACGTGAAGATACCTGTGCTACCATAACAGAATTGGTATACATAGATTCCACATATACTACGGATCATTGTTGGAATTCTGGCCTGACCCAGCGGTGTTGTAACACTTGCGTACAGTAGAATTTGCGTGCATATCATTAAAGCCTAATAATTAGTCATCTGTTGCATCGACCAGAGATGATTAGGCAGCGATTTGTGTAAGTTTGCTAGAATTTATGGTCGTTGGTAAGAATATCGAATTTTTTTTCCTGGACTTGGAAGTTATTGGTATTTCAGAGTCCGTTACGTAAATTTGAGCGAACTTTTCTTTAATTAGTTAAAATATCAATGAAATATAATACAGATATAATTGTGAAGTTCAAATTTTTGATTAGTATTTTTTATCTATCAACAGTAGATTTCATTTACCATTTAATAATGCATCTAGAAAACTTGTTCTTATCAGTCACACAACCGACTGTCAAATATCATTGATCTATAGTAAATGATTTATACGCATCTGCTACTGTACGCAAGTGCCACACAATCCAGTCACACTGCAGCTGTCAAAAGATCATTGATCGGTATTTAATTACTTGTACGCATATGCCATTGTACGCAAGTGCCGTACAATCGACCCAGCGATTCTCCAACCTCAAACTCAAACTTTGCCGTCAGGAAACTTCGTCTTTTGTAATTCAATTGATGTTTATTTCTATAACAAAAGGCCATATACTCTCACGGATTTCCGTAATTATTTACAATATCATCTTCGGGAACAGACGGTCATGGAGGTGACATTATCAATGAAATTTGCTATGAAACACGTAAAAAAATAAAACAAAAATCAAATATTGTAAACTTATTCTAGCAAATTGCATACCAAATTGTATTTATGAACCAATTATTTTTAGTTGATTTATCAACGATATCTGTGTAATTGAAATATTAATTATATAAAAATAATTGAATTATTTATCATTTTCATTAGTATCCTTTAGCCCTTTCTATACCAAATTGTGCAATGTTATTAATAGCAAAAAGAAATAAATAATTTATACGAATTTTTTTTTCAAGGTCCCGCAAGTGGACTTTGCACCAGGCTCCGTTATTCCTTGGACCGGCTCTATCCAAATTGGATGCAATTGAAATACCACTTATTACCCTCATGTGAAATCGAGTACGGGATTTATGCGAGCATTTACAGCCGGATACGGTTTCTGTTAAAAATCAATGCTATCGTGTTTCGAGCGGAAGTTCAGGTTTCGTCAATAATCTGAAATGGTTTCTCCCCTTTTTTTTCACGTCATCTGAATTATCAGCACCTGCAGTAGAACATATAATGTATCAATAATGTATTGTTTTACCGATTTGTGGGTATTTTTGATGACATTGCAAAATTTATATACTAAAAGAGGCTTTTTGTGTTGCTCATAACAATATTAATTAACATTTATAATGCTCATTAATATTATTACGAGATACAATCAAGACACGATCAATGTAGAGATGTAATAAAAAGTCAATAAAATGCTCTTGAAAAGAATCTAGTTTTTTTTAAAAAAATTGTTAGTGGAATAAAACGATTTTCTTTATTTCCAAGTTATAAGAATATTTGCAGCAAACTCCTCTATGTACCAAAATAGACTGAGCTTATATTTTACAAAGTTTCAAGAGATCAAAACCGAAATAGAACAGTAATTAACGAAATTGCTAGAGAAGAAAAGCATAGAAGCATAAGAAAATAAACCTTGCTAATGAAATAAACGCTTTTTATCCCCTCCGCCTCCCCCCAAAAAGAAAGGGAACTAAAACGAAAAGTGCATTTTTTGGGCTCCGATCAGGTTTTAAAAGTGAGTTTTGTGCAGTAATATTCCCTTCTCAAGAAATTTTCTTCAGTATTGAAATCTTAAATATGCAGTTTAAAGGATTTTGGTTCAAAAATAAAGCTGTCAAAATCAGTACCATCTTAACAAGTTGAACACTCTGTGTAAGAGATATTTGGCTTTCTGTCAGAAACGTAACTTGGAATTTAAACTCTTGTGGCATAAAGCAAATCCCAATCCCCAACAATTGAGGAGCAAAAAAAATGTCCCCTGTTCTCTGATTAATGACTTAAAATTGGACAAATCGAAACCTTTTTATATTTAAAATTATAATTAAATACATTTTTACTTTCTCGTATACGAAGTATACAAAGAGAAGGTATTGTAATCGTCAAAAAATTCGAACTCGAGAATTTGACGAATCTCCACGTTTTAGACCTCTCTGAGTCCGAAAAACACAATTTGGGAATTATGTCTGTCTGTGTGTCTGTGAACACGATAACTCGAAAACTATTAGAGCTACGGGGATGAAATTTGGTATGAGGTCTTTAAACATAATTTGTAGGTTTCTATTAAATGTTGGACAAAATCCGTCAACGGGAAGTCTGTCTGTTTGTGTGTCCGAAGTCATGTGAACACTATAACTCAAACACTTGAATAGCTAGATGGATAAAATTTGGTACACAGTTTTATCGTCATGAATGTAGGTCCGTATAAAATTTTGGGCCAAATCCGTCAAAGGTCTGACTGTCTGTTGGTCTGTATAATCGCATGCTTTTTTCCTTTTGAAACGAACTCCATGCGCATGCGTACTGTAGCAGTCTCTGGTAGCAATGCCTGTGCATGCGGTAGGATTGCACAACTTTGTCCTTGAGACGGTAACAGTAGAAAATCGGTTCGCGTTTAATCGCACGCATCTCTGAATTTGATTCTTTATGTAAATATTTTAGAATCACTTTAATGTACAATAGTCCAGTCAACGAAGGCCAAAAATCGACGAATAGAAAAAAAAAATGGTGTAGTTTTGAAATTTGGCACAGTTGTTGGGGATAGTGTCCTAAACAACATACTAAAAGTCCCCGCCCGTGGGGGCTGCGCGGGGGGGACCGGGGGGTTTTAAAGGGGCGGCTTTTTCAGTTTTTCTTAAATATCTCGAAAACTATGTAGTCTAGAGAAAAAATCTCAATTACAAAAATAAACTACATTAAATTCCCTACAAGAAAAAACCTAGATCAATATTTTAGCATCAATAGTTAAGAAGATATAGGGAGTTGAAAAAATGAGAATTTTTGAAATTCCTTATTGTAATGGTAAAATCAATAAAAAATGCCGAAGTAACAACCTTCATAAGCACCGCATGCATATATAATAATTTTATAAAGGCAGTATTGTATGTGTTGAGAATAGTGGTAGTGTGGGGGTGGGAGGGGCACAAATATATTTGATGAACTGTAGTCATCACTTCCTCCCCTCACATCCGTTCCCCTCCACAAGATCATTTCTACTCAGTCGCTTGGTTCTGTAAACGCTCCAAATGAGTATATTAAGACAATATAATCTAAATATACATAAATATGATGAGTTTAACATAAAAGCTCGCAACATTCATTTTTTCCACATTCACAACATATGTTTTTCAACACCTAGTCAACATATCACTCACTGTAAAAATGTGTTGGGGAATTCCAGATTTTACTAGAATGTATAACTCTGGGCGAATACTGGAATAACAGTTTTAGTAGAACAAACGAATACAGACGTTTCCTGTGTGTGTTAGTGCTCGTGCGTTATATTAACATTATTTATAGATTCACAGTATGATGCAATGGCTGAAAAGTGTTCACTATGTGAAGATTATGTTGTGACTGATAAGTGTGGTGTAAGTGAAAAAGGAATAGATGGGTTGATTAAGGCAAGTATTGAGAGAAAAAAAGGGAAGCAGCACGAACTATTCAGAGGACAGAAAAAGATTGTTCTTCATGCTTCTTGCAGGAAAAAATACACGAGACCTCAATCAATTACAAGAATCTTGAAAATAGCTGTTTTAGATGGCAGCCTTTAACATCAAGTTCTACTCCCTGTTTGCGTTCATCCCAACTTGAATTTGATTTTAAAAGTAAGTGCTTATGTGCTGTCATGGTATCTGTACTAATGGTGCACCTCTAGAAGAGGAGTTCGAACTCGATCGAGCAGTAGAAGAATCGAATGAAATTTAATTACGAACAAGTGTCAAAAGTGTTTATGCATATTTTTATGAAGGTAGGAAAAATTAAATATGTATATAATATTATGTTATAGATATAATGTTATAATAGATAGCCGCCAATTTGAAATAAAAACTTTCTTTCTTAAAAATGAAGCTAGCTTTTTCAACCACTTATTGTAATTCTCTCTATATATTCTAAGCCATTCATCCTAAGAAAAAATGAAGGACTGTTTTTGTAGGAAATTTAATGTAGTTTAATTTTGTAATTGAGTATTTTTCGCTAGAATCCATAGTTTTCGAGATATTTCAGAAAAACTGAAAACGCCCCCTTTAAACCTCCCTGTACCCCCGGCGTAACCCCCACCGTCGGGGACTTTTAATATGTTGTTTAGGGCACTATTCCCTACAACTGTGCCAAAGTTCAAAACTACACCATTTATTTTTCTATTTTTCCTTCGTTGACTCTACTATAATTGATCTTATGGAGAGAAACGGATTGAGGGGAGGAAGGGATCACGACTGTTCATCAAATATATTTGTGCCCCCCCTCCCCAACGCCACCACTATTCTCAACACATACACTACTACCTTTATAAAATTATTATATAGGCATGAAGTGCTTCTGAAGGTTGTTACTTCGGCATTTTTTATTGATTTTACCATTACAATAAGGAATTTCAAAAATTCTCACTTTTTCAACTACCTATATCTTCTTAACTATTGATGCTAAAATAAAGATGTAGGTCTTTTCTTGTAGGGAATTTAATGTAGTTTATTTTTGTAATTGAGATTTTTTTCTCTATAACCCATAGTTTTCGAAATATTTAAGAAAAACTGAAAAAGCCCCCCTTT
>BGPR01014394.1:0-33245 GCA_013235015.1 Araneus ventricosus
CGAAATTGAGTAAGATAACTCACAAGTGTAAATTGTCATTAGCATCACTGAAACATTTGAAAGGGCAGTACTAAGCAAGTAGCTCAATAGCTTCACAATATACTCTGCAGACTTGACTTTTATACTTTATGCTGAAGCTTGCACTTAGCCCGTGATGCATTTTAACACTAGAGAGCTGACTTTTAGATATAAGCCGACCATTACTACATTCAATTGGAGGGAAAACATTTATATTCAAGACGGCTTTGCAAAGACCTACTCTGAGCAGTGGCGTACTTACATAAAATGGCGCACAGGGCAAATACCGATAACTGCGCCTCTTCCATCTTTTTTTTCTTTTGAAATGTGATCCTCGTTTTCTTTTCGGAAACTTTATGCCGGGGAGTGCGAAGATTAAAAGTACAAATAAATTTTAAAAAATAACATATAAAACATTTTCGAGTTGATAGGATTTACACATTATAAATTTTTTAACAAAATTTAGCTAAATTTTTAAAAAAATTATGCATTCTAGCTTAAATCCCTTAAATATGGCTGAAATAAGAAAGAACTTTTTTGCAAGAACCTTTTGATATATTAGGAAACTATAAATAAAAGATGCATTCCATTTATCTCGTGTTTGAAAAATGATATCAACTGTGTACAAATCTCTTAATCAATCGAAAAAAAAAACCCACACACATACGAATAAAAATGAAAAAATTATGTACATTGCTTTTTTCCCATAAACAGTAGATATAAAAACTCTAAACATTGAAGTAAATCTTTTGCTAATACAGATAAAATCATATAAAAGCCTTAGTGACAAATATATTTAATAATATTCATAGTAAAATTCGTTATATAATTTCATACATATCTTTAAATATATTAATCAAAATTACAAAATTTACTTCATCTTTAATAAAGTTAATTAATGTTTTATCTAGCACATTATGATAAAGTTAAAATTCTTTGCATGAAATTAGGGGATACGCTATTGCAGGGGAAAAAATGCCGATTGAAACATGAGTTAAAATTATAACGTTATTAATTTCTCTATGACATGTAAAAATGTACTTCCTTATTATTTTAGTAGACATTATTTATGTGCATAAAAAACAATACATTATCTCTGAAAATGTTTTAAAAATTTTTGTATCCGAAATGTTATAAATTAACCTTTCTGGCTTTTATTGAAGCAAGAGTATTTATAATTGCAATACTTTACACCTAAAATGTTTATACATATAATAAACATGAGGATTACAAAAAAAAATAACTGCCATATTTACATATTTAAATAATTATTTTAGGTTGAGTATTGGTAGTTTAAGGATTTGATAGCCAAAGCAAATGTTAATGTGTCTGTTAACAGTAAAATTAGTTGGTGACAATAGCTTAAATAAGAGAGGAAAGAAAACGCTTCACATTACGTCAGGAATTGATTTTCTCTTCCTTATATATTTGTTCTCGTTAATTATTAAAGAAATCGCTTTCATTTATCTTGATTTCAACGTCAACACGGACTGATTAAAATTTTTACCACCGATTGCGAAACTTTATGCGGTCCTTTCTTTCTCCTTTTCAGTATTTTGATATAAAATAGGAATGACCCTTTTGCTAACCATTTATCACCAACTTCCGAAGAAACTGATATCCAGTCAGTATGAATCAGGCATACTGTGAGAAACCATCAGAAACTTTGCGGCGATAACTGATTCCTAACTATGTTCCCTTCAGCTCTAAATGAGCTTTTAATTTCATTGATGGGGATTTGAGTCAGCAAATCTCCAAACATAATATTACTTGTTATTTTGTCGCAGCTTGAGGTTTCCGGGTTGTAAAAATGACTCTATCCTTAAGATGTTCCCAAACTATGTTGAAATTAGTTCGATTTTAAAGAATCTTGAGAATAAGATTACAATAAAGAATGCAAAAAACTACTTTTCTTTTAAATACAACCGAATGATTCCTTAATTTTGCGCCCCCTGGCAATTACGCCCAGATCACTTGCCCTACCTGCCCCAACCTAGTTACGCCACTAACTTACATCGAGCAGAAAATATCTATAGGTAAGCTGAGTAGTATTACATGCAACTTGGCTGAAAGATATTTATAGGCAAAATGGCATTGTAAAGACTTTAAACTCACTTCTAAATCTAATACTCCTCGAATGATGTTCCACAACTCTAAACAGCAATTCGAAAGGTATCCAATAAGATATCTTCGTTTCGTCTCAGCACTAACAAGACAAGCGAGCGAGTATCCAGCGTCTAAAGCCTTGCTCCGACGGCGTGCGGCTTTGCCAAACCTCGAGTCGCTCGAGGTTCGTACTTGTGGACTGTGGTCGGTTGAATTCGAACAGCCGTGCCGTTGCTGTGGCGCGCGGCTTTGCCAAACCTCGAGTCGCTCGAGGTTCGTACTTGTGGGCTGTGGTCGGTTGAATTCGAACAGTCGTGCCGTTGTTGTGGCGCGTGGCTTTGCAAATATCTCGGCAGCGCTCGAGTGAGCGGATGCACTGTCGCCGTCTGGTCTCTCTACTTTCCTTTGATGCGCGAGCTGTCGGGAAGAAAGCCCACGAGCCACATCGTTTTTTTTTTCTGTTCCGACGACAGGGAATAACGCAAACCGCGGACGTGGAAAGACGGGCCGTTGGAACGCAGCTTAAACAGGGACAAAATTAGTAGGCGTGAAGAGTATTTCATCCCGGCGTCGAACAACTATGACGCTAAACGAGATGCACATCATGTTAAGTTCTGACAAATGCTAAATTAGAAGAATCTTCTCCAAGGCACTCTAAAAAACTACTTCGATTTGTGCATCCAAGGTCAGTGTTGAATATTCATTAGTTTAATGGCACACGTTGCAATAAAATATATCGTTAATGCAATGAATGCTGTGATTGATGTGATGCTCTCTTAATCTATAAGCTTCAACTATCAGACGCGTGCAATATATTGAAATGAAAAATATTTTGTTAAGGTATGTGACTACCTTCGGAGCACTTTTTTTCAAATTTTTAAATTTTTAATGAAACATTCATGTTTTTAATTGAAATGAGTTATAAAACTGAGAATTCCAATGCAATTTCATTGGAAATTTCATTCACTTTCAAATTATAGGCAATTTTTAGCAAAATTTTAGTGAAAATTTGCACTTACGCCAAACCTCCTATAAGAAGTTGTATTGAATATATTTCATCAATATTTGCACAGTATATAGCTAACATACTTATCTGTGTTATGAACTAGGATATTTTTAATACCTCGAAAGGTGTTGGAGATATTCCAAACTTTGCGAACAAACTCGATTTTTTTTAAAAAAATCATCGATTTTTCTCACTAAAAAGTCAATAAAATAAATAAATATAGGCAGAGAGCTTAGATTCTAGTTCATAACATAGCTAGAAACAAATAAAACAGTTTGGCCTAATTTCATTTTAATATCTTAAAAACATTTTCCAAAATTATGTTTGCCGCGTAGAAAAATATCGAAAATTCCAATTTCTCAGAAAACGCTTTTAAAGATTTTCATAGAGTACAAAAAATTTTGTACACATCTTAGAATCTTAAAACTCGCCATATTTACAAGTCAAACCCTCTTTTACTTGATTTTAAACGACTTTTGTGTTCTTTCAGCTTTTCAGATTTTTTCTGAATAATTTTGTATAGTAGATAGTTAGTGGCGTCTCGATATCTGAATTAGCTTTTTGTCAATTTTCATGTAATTTTTAAGCATCTATGGATAAATTTACATTTCAAAACACATGAGAACAGGTAACAGTTCAAAATAAATGGAATTAAATTATAAAACAGCAATTTGAGCGAAAAAAAGTAATTTTTATTGTTGTAATTACTGTTGTGTTGTATTTTTTTAAAAAAGCGTCGCCAAAAACCAATAAAACAATAAAAATAAAAAATGGAAGCTTAAATCTATGTTTTTAGACAATATATTGCTTGAGAATTTAAATATAGTTGTTCAAACTAATTGTTTGTATTTTTAAGGCTCTTTTAATTGCCACTTCCGGTTATTATTTATGCTGTAACTTTATTTGTAATTATAGCAGAAACAAAAATAAAGCATTTTTAGATACCTAAATGTATGGACTACAAAATAAACAAATAAAACAAATTTCGAAAATTTTCTGTAAAACGAGGAATTTAGAGTAGTCACATACCTTAAAACGTGCTTCATCATTTGTGAATGAAATTTTGTCTCATTTGAAAATTTTGTTATTGTTATGAATTCTCCATATTCAGCAATTATGTGTTCAACGGGAAACAACATGGGTTTTTTTGTTCTTCTTTAAATATGCAGATGATTCGTGAATAGCTTTTATTTTATTTCGAAACCGTTGTCCTGTGTGTTTCTGATGATATTTTATGTCTACCTAAGTAAGTTCTTAGTTTAGTTTTGTTCTTTCATTTCAGAACATACCAACTCGTAGTTATGATTTGATACAATTATTCCGGCACAATTTCAAGAAATCAGTCAATCCCGCTAACCTTGGTCTTTTTATAGATTCTTTTATTCGGTAAGTATCGATAATCTTTAACGATAAATAATTAATCTGATAAAGTCAATTTTTAATTTTTTCAGAAATTAAATGAGATGCTAGTAAATTCTTTCATTTTTCTTCTAAAGAAACTGTTTTGCTGTAAAAAAAAAAAAATTTCAGTCATGAATAATTCAGAATTAAAATTACATTCAACATCCCAATTACTGAGTACGTAATTAATATGAATTACTCATATAAGCCAAATGATGGTATCAATAACTAAATTATTGATACCATCTTTTACTTTTTCTACACATGATAAATTGATTTTAAGCTAAACGATGTAGATGAACCCTTATTTCAGTTTTCTTTCAGATAAAGATAAATTCATCCGATGCTGTGAATTAGACTTGTAAATTGTAAAAAAAGAATATCTTCTCTTGGGAAACTCATAAAATTATCACTGCGCATTCAAAAAAATCTATGCCATGGTAAATTGACTTCTTTTCTGTTCGGGCTTTATACGGAGAAGGATATCATAAAAGTGACGTTTATAAAAATTTACTTAAAATTTAAATTAAACTACTGATATTTTTTCATAACAATGTCAGTAAAAAGTTGTCCGAGTCGACAGTGTTTTACGGACTTTTACAGTAACTCGTCCTCTGGTAGCCATATTTGGAACTTTTTTATCGGCTGAATATTTTCCCCGTCCCAGTTTTACACTTTCCTAATGAATGGTAATAACATTCCTGCATCGAGAAAGTTTAAATATGGACACCTTTTCTTTCACATCCCCCCTGTGAAAGAAACGGCACATCTGATCAAACGAATCATATTTCGTAGAAAAGAACGTCATTAATAATTTAAACTGATCAACAACGAAATAGAAGGAAGTGAAGGTCTTCACTATGATGACTCTAATGGATTTCCTACTTGGAGATCGACTCTGATCGAAAATGTCTTTGAACTGTTACCATTGGTTTGCTTTCGTGGAACTAGAGACGTGCTTCTGCTGCACGGTAACCATTTTGACACTTGCGTTGGCAGTAGCGAATCTAGGATTCGGGTCTGGGGGGGGGCTGAGGTCATAAAAATTTTGTATTGTCGTGATGAAGGTAAAATCTGAAGGCTAAAGTAAACCAAAACTCTTTAACTTTACAGACTTTACTCACCTGACAATAAGAATCATAAAAAACAATACAATACTTTCGATAATTTAATAAAAATTACAATGAAATAACTAGTCAAAAAATGTCTTCGACCATGCCAAAGCTACAAGTACAAGTGGAATGACTACAAAAGTAGGAAAATTTTCGAGCCAGTCAAGCCAGAAAGTAATGTTGAAACGATTTTATTATTTTTTAAAAGAGATAAATCAAGAAAAAACAGGTTGTAATGATGTTAAATAAAATCAAGAATTCTGGCTTGGTTCTGGGGGGGGGTGGTCGCCCCCCCCCCCCCCCCCCCCTGGATTCGCCACTGTGCGTTGGGGATCTCCCGCTGCAGTAGATTTAGTGTTTCCGGTGATGATGCTTTACTTATCTCAAAAAACTTTTTGAGCTACTCTCTCATTTAAAAAAACGAAGTTGCTACATTATAATGGTTTCTTTTTTCATTAATTCTTGAAATAGGTCCAATAATTTATGACCACCCTGTATGATTCATAAAACATATTATGTGCTGATTCTTTTATTATATTTTTTATCTTGGTACATCACAAAAATGTTAAAAATCGATTCTTAAACTTCGATTCTTTTTGCAGCCGCAGTGACCTACAGATCGTTCGAGAAACTGATCCCTCAAAGAAGAGATGTGTACGAAACTTCAGGTGGGTGTCTCAACACAATCATTTGGCTCTGGAAAAAATGCGATTCTACCAGACTCTACATCTTACTAAATATGCAACTTTTTCAATGAGCAAAGAGTCTGCGAATTGTTGCAGTAGAGCAAGTTTTTCTCCATTATTTCAACTAGTACACCAGGTGCCATCCGTGTGTGTCTCGAGTTCAGCATGAAGTTCTATGAGTCAGACGAACTCTACGTATGAGCCAGAATGAACCCAAGAAAAAGGTTCAGCACCCTAAAATAGGGGAGGCTGTTATTGCAAAAACAACCGGTTTTTTTCTCCTCCGGCTCAAAATAACCGGTTTTCGGGGGTTTTTTTAAATCAGAAACAACGTTTGTAGACAATTTTTTTATTAATAATAATATGCAACAAGTACGTATTAATACAATAAGTAATATCAATAAATAAGTTACTAATGTAATAATGATTATAAATAAGTAATTAATAGAATGTAAGTATTGTAGACAAAATTTTAAGAATTGTATTAAGTATTGTAGACAAATAAAAAAAGAAATGAGAAAGTACAGACGTAAATAATCTTATTTTGAGTTGTTTATATTGTAGACACATAAAAAAAGAAATTAGAAGGTACAGACATAAATAATCTTATTTTGTGTTGTTTGTATTGTAGACAAATAAAAAAAGAAATTAGAAAGTACAGAAGTAAATAATCGTATTTTGCGCTGTTTGCGTCTATATGTATAATAATAAAAAATAACTATGTCTAAATTTTTATACATTCCCCCGGTCCTATTAATCATATGTATTAAAATATTTTTGACACACTAAAATTTTACACAAAATGTTCCACTCTTTCTGCAACCAAAACTAATCGAGTTATGAAAGTTTGGCTATGACTATTTTAGATCATTTCAATGTCCGCCTCGAGGAAGCGGTGGCCGTTGATTAGCCTGAGATGATAACGTTCAAAGCTTCATAACTCGAGCCTATCTTTTGATTTTGCCTGTTTTTTTTACCCGATTATTTGATTTATAATAAATAACCGGTTATAACCGGGACAAAAAAATAACCGAAAAAACCGGTTAACTGAAACAAAAAAACGGTTTTCGGTTTAAACCGGTAGGTTTTTCCCATCACTACCCTAAAAAGCATAAGAGGAGTTTTTTTGTTAACAAATTGGTTGAAAGAATAAAGAAAAATAGGAATGTCACATTTAACAACTTTTCCACAAGCGTTCTCCTCATGATGCATCTTGTAAATGATAGGCTAACTAAAAATACAGTTTTAGAATTTTTTTAATACATGAAAATTATATAAAAAATATTTTAATCCCTTACCAGTGTACCCCGAGCTCAGTTATGGCACTTTTAGTTGGCCATTTCTCAGTTATGGCTCGAATTATGGCATTTTTATATTAATAATCTAAGATTAAGTCATTCATAGAAGTTATTATTCGATACAGAAATGGCCCTGAAGCTATAAATATTTCAAATGTTCTATGGGTTTTTAGATGAATGAATACGACAACAAATTACAAAAACAGAAGGGAGTGATCTAATTAGACGGTGCAGAAAACTACAGTGTTCAGCGGTTAACAAATGAAATTCTCTTCTTGAGTTTCTGAATTTTTAAAATACTTCAACACTTTCAAAATGAACTAATCTTACAGCAAGAGTCAAATTAACTTCATGTTATTTTTAAATAGTCAAAGCAAGGATGTTACCATTCCGAAAAATGATATAAAGACAGCCGAATCAAGCTTACAACATTATTATGCCACTATGTTTCAGACAAGACGCTCGAAATATGTATAAAAAGAATTTTTTCCGTCATTCGTTTCTCCATATTCTGAAATACAATTGCCGGGATCTGTAGTACCAGTTCTGATTTGGAATATGTTCAGGGTCATTTTATCCAAAGGCTAATTGGACTGCAAGCCAGGGATCCAAAGACATCTAGAAATTTATTATACTGATTTTATTTTAATTTGGAACAAAAAAATTGGAATTATAATTTTAAATATGTTGAAAGTAAAGATGCGATTAGGACTTCTAACTAGACAACCACCGATTTTGTAATGTTGCAAAAACATTCATGTCGTTTCAACAAATATTCATACAGAGACAAACAGTGAGGAAATCACAAATTATGCGTGTGATAGAAGTTACCAACATTACCGAAGCTGGCTTTCAAAATCCTATTTTGAAAGCATTAATCAGAAAACAGACGACTTTTTTTTGTTCCACAATTATTTTATTAGGAATGCATTTTCAGTAGGATATGGGTTGTAAATTTCCTGGTTATCGTTCTTATGGGGCGCCAAATCACTCTAATTTTTCGCTCAAATTTCTGATGGGGCGCCAAATCACTCTAACCACGCTCACATTTTTTTACGACGGCCTTATCGTTAACCACCCGTTAATAGTCCTGTATGAATGTAATGTCCCTGTAATAGCCTCCATTCACTCACTGTCTCCTTTCAGATGCCACGTCCTGCTAATGTGTGGTGCCTTCTCGCCTCATCTAGAGGATACCGTCACGATGAACGGCAGGCTAGATCCATCCAACTCCACGTGGATGAAGGTAAACAAACTGTAGCACCAGCGGTGCACATCCAGGAAGTTCTTAACACTCGACTATGTTTTTTTTTTATATACAGGGTGTCCACACTTATCGTGGTCCAATAGCTAATTTCTAAACCGTTAGTGATAGACATATAGATCGAATTGGAAAAATGCTTTAAATGAAGGGAAGAATGATAATATATGTTTTTTGAGTCACTAAATATATCTCTGAAAAAAATATGAATTCTAACATTTTATACGGTCCGCCGGTCCTATCAGTCATATTTAATAAAATATTTTTGACATTCTAACATTTTAAACAACCCCCCCCCCCCACTCTTCTGCGACTAAAACTGAGCGATTTCCGGAACTTCGAATTTCATGATTTTTAACCGTTTAGCGACCTCGTCGAGCAAGTACTGCGCATTGATTGGTGGATCAACATCAAGACGTCTATTGAAATGATGTAAAGTGGTCTAAGTCAGCGATATTCAAAGCTCCATAACTCGGTCAGTTTCAGTCGCAAAAGAGTGGGACTTTTTTTTGTCTAAAATGTTAGAATGTCAAAAATATTTTACTAAATATGACTGATAAGACCGGGGGACCGTATAAAAACTTAGAATTCGTAACTTTTTCAGGAATATATTTATTCATCCTAAAAATATATATTATAATTCTTCTCTTCATTTAAAACATTTTTACAATTGGAACTATGTGTCTATCTCTAACGGTTTAGAAATTAGTTATTGGACTATGATAAGTGTGGACACCCTGTATATATGAATCGAAGACTTGAAAAGTGGAGGCATAAGCCGTTCACAACACTTTCCTCGAGCCTTTTGGCCCTAATGGACATATAGGACCCGGAGACCAGACTTCCTTCCCTATTGGAAAACAAATCCCACTTTTACATGGGTTTTTATGTTTTCAGTGTTCTTAATTAATTAGGGAATAAAATTATGATTAAAGAAACTTGGAAACACTCTCAGATTGCAAATGGTGGATTTATGTTTTTGAGCACGCACATTACTCAAGTTTCAATTGATTATTTGTTTTTTAAAAAAATTTACAGTAAGTACAACTATATTTATGTCACACTTAGTGTAAAATAGTTCTTATTGTTACTATCAAGTAATAATTTAGCCTTTTTAATATCAGATTTGAATAAATTCTTTTTGTGGGAGATATTGTCCCAGTCGTATTTAACAGTGGGAAAATATATCCAATCAGCGATCAAATTACTACAAGAGTATTATTACGAAGATGTAAAGTTGTTTCCCTGCCATGATCATCTTATGGCAGGAAAAAGAGTTTTACAGATGTCTTACTGAAATAGTCCCAGTCGACTATCCGATTAGGCCTAAAAGTATACGTATGCCTAAAAGAAATTGAGAATAGTAATTACTGGTTACTTTTTCTATACGAATCGTACCGACTATTGTCCAAAGAAATTATGATTTTTCGTATTACTAACATCATATAATAACTCGAATTAAATAGTTAATAATAATTTAATAGTTAATAGTCAACTCGTGAAAACAAAACACTATGCAAAAGTTCCCTTCATATGTCAGCTTCGTAACCTACTGTTAATAATTAGATATTTTTTATATAAAATCTGTATGGTTTGACTAAAATTCTTAAATGTTTTAATCACAAAATTTCAATTTTCCTCTAATTAAGTGTTTAATAAAAGTGTCGGATTTAAAGTTTATCACCTTCAAATGCATATATATATATAATTATTACAGTTATATATATATATATAATTATTATATTACTGTCAATAATCTGGTATTCATATAGGGTTTAAAAAACACAGGTCCAAGTTGACGTTACAAATGTCTTATTTAAAATACATTTTTAAGTTTCTCTCTGGTAAGTCAGCTGAAGGGGAGTTGGACCCCTAAATCCGTTAACCCTAACCCTGTTATTTCGATTTATCTTTTCTCAAAATCTGTGATAGATTCATGTTTGAAATTTTTTATACAAGTAAAGTATACCTTTCTAATTATACTGAAATGTGCTTTTTTTAAAAAACCACAAAACTTTATTTTTTACAATTTTTTTGTGTCAAAATAGGGTAAAATTTCACTATGTCTAATTAAATATTTTGTAAATTTATAAAAAATTAAAAATTAACCAAAATCTCATTTCAGTATAATGTGAAAGGTGAACTTTACTTCTATAAAAGATTTCAAACATGTATCTATAACACAATTTGAGAAAAGGTACATCGAAATTGCCAATTTCAGATTTTTTGTTCTGACACAAAAAAAAATTGTTAAAAATAAACTTTTGAATTTTTTAAAAATCATTTCAGAATAATGAGAAAGATGTACTTTACTTGTGTAAAAGATTTCAAACATGAATCTATAACAGAGTTTGAGAAAGGGTAAATCGAAGTAACAGGGTTAGGGTTAACGAACTTAGGGGTCCAACTCCCCTTAACACAGTTGCTTCACTGGGGATTCCTATGCGGATGCTGTAATTTAATTCTTGAATCATACTGAACCTGAGAACGACTCCGTTATAAAAAAATGAGCTATTTTGGTACGAAATATGACTTATTGCGACTATATCACGAATCTAAAGAACGGTTAAAAATATGTCGAAAGTAAGATTTAAAATAATGTTGAATGTAAGAAATATTCTACGCTTACCGTTTTATGTGTCAAAAACATAGGCGCCTGGTTTTTAAAAAAATTATACCGAATTCAATATGTGGTTTTTTTATTAACGAGTGATTTGCGATTTCCAGGTTTCCGATTGCGGCATGCCCTTGGAAGAAAGGCCCAACAAAGTGCGTGAAGCGTTATATCTCTTCTTGCAAGGATTAGGTTATGGTAAGAACTCTCTCTTTTAGATGTTTATTAGAAGAAATCAAAAATTGCTTTATTGACTAATTTAGGAGGAAATAACATTTATACACTAGCTATTAGTACTTCCAAAACATTGTTGTGGTAAAAGTAACATTTGAATTTTTAGATTAAATAGAAAATGAAATAATTCTTTTTTTTTTACAGCTGTAAATCAATATCGAAGACGGTCTTCGGCAGCCTCTACAACCAACGATGGTAATTTTTTTCTTTATTCTTCCTCTTACAATAGGGAGTCTCAAGATTGATCTAAAATAATCAAAATATCGGATTTGATTGATCAATCAAATCCGATAATCTCACTTATTTTCACTCATAGAAATTGATATCAATATATCGTTATAATTCCAGAATTTCAAAGTAACTGAACATAGCATAAAATATGGGTTGAATTTCAACCCATAATACCTTAGAAGTATGTTAGTACTTTTTAGCTCGTTAGAGAGCGGAACGGGGAAAATACTAATTCTTAATACAATATGGACAAAATTGCATATACTTTTTCGAAAAACTGTGTTTCTGAAATATGATGGCTCATAATAAAAATGCTTTTCAGAACAATACCAAAAAATTATGCATCAATGAAAGGATAATTTAATCAAGAATGTATCACAGTAGCTATTACAAAGCATTTTTTATTAGACTTGAAATTACAAAGAAGCAAACTAAAGAGCATAAAAAAAGCGGGGAATACAAAAGGCGCTGACGATCTCAGTTAATACTTGGTTAGTCAAACTTTTGCCTTAATAGCAGCCTTGGGGAACGCCTTCCCGTGGATTGTAAATCAAATTTTCACTTCTGAATCTGATATAACGGGTAGCCAAGTTGAATTATTGCTTCTATTAGTTCGGCTTTATTGTTGGGATCTGCAACTGGCTAACAAGTTTCTTTAATCCGATCCGTAGTTGGTTCATATTACTTTTCTTCATAGTCACCATGGTTGTTGAAGCATTTGTGCCATCGGTACATCAATCTATCTAAAACGTCATAGAAGAAGTCAGTGTCCAGGTCGCGGAACCACTTAACGACGGTTTCCTAAAATTCGGCATCGATTCTGAAATGGCGTTCGTGACGCCACGTGTTTTTCCAACGGTCCGAAGAGATGAAAATCACTCGGTGCGAGATCCTGACTGTATGGAAGGTGCTCCAAAACATTCCATCGGAAACGCTGTTTCAAATCACGTGTAACTGGGGCCGTATGCTGTCGGGCGTTGTCGTGCAATAACAGGACACCTTTCGAAATCATTCCCTGTGGTTTCCTGCGAAACGCCTTGTGCAACCGGTCCAGCGTGGCACAATAATTGGCCGCATTCACGGTCGCTCCACGCTTATGGAAATCAACCAGCAGCAAACCCTGGTGGTCTCAAAAGACTGTGTCCATGATTTTCTTCGCGGATGACAGTTTTGGACTCCTTACGGAGGGAAACGAGGGGTGTCTCCATGACATGAATACTTTCTTCGTCTCAGGTATCACACGATGCAGCCACGCCCTGTACGGGAAAGAAACACCTTCCTTCTGATATCGCATTAAATGCTGAAGAAACAATTCCATTTGCGTGGCTTAATACACTTCGCACTTAAATTGCCGATCATGCATCCGCCAACGCCTCCATCTTCTAACAAAGATTTCGGATCGCTAAGAAACAACTAGCTCCATCTACCGGAGACGTTTGAATGCTGTGATCGTGCATTCTATTTAGACATGAACTTTAATTCGCCTGGGGAATCTGTGAACCCATGAGAGCTCATGTTACTTTACTTTTTGAACCACTTACGTAATTTCCAGATTTTCATTAATCTTCTGAAAAATTCTCTCTCTCTTCATCGTAATTCGTTGGTACTCGCGCTCTGATGTCCCTAAGCGTTTTATTTTTATTTCTGCCCGTTTCTTCGTAGCCACAACCCTCGCTATAGAAATTTCACTTCAAAAACCAAATATTCCTAGCCAAAAGAATTCCAGATGTAGTGAAATTGAGTTTTTAATCAGTCTTGTAGTAGAAGCGATAACTTATCTCGTGTCTTTTATGTCCTTGCTTTAGCTTTCAAAGTACTCCAAGCTTACCGCAAGTCCTTCGACTACGAAGCGAACCAACTGCCAAGCCCAACTGCCAACCCGACGACGACCTACATCCACAGGCAGGAAGTCCACATCGTCGAGAACCCAATCAACCAGCACACGGGCCCCTGAATCACAACGAGATGCTTTCCTTGCTACATACACCTTTTGTATTTCTCGCGCCCTAGGAAAAAAAGTTTAGAAGTCGAAATCGCTAGATGGTTGGTATATAAAATATATATAAAGAATATATAAAAGAATATATTATATATGACGCCTATATTATAACGAGAGGTAACACAATTGTTATGATATAAACACGAATAATGAGTGCCTAGAGATGGATTGATATCCAACCAATGTTCGTTGTAGTTGATCGGTGATCATTTAGGTCCGAGTGCTGCAGTGTATCAGCTATGTGCAAAACCAGAACTTGCTCGATAAACCTTTAACATTACGTCTGCCAGTACTATTCGACAACGATGAACGGGACTTTCTTGGGCAATCTGGCAAAACTCCCCCTACCCCCCTCTTTTTCTGTGAGCTAACGAAACATTGATTGCAAGTTGCTCAATTCTGCTGCTTTATAATATCATTTCAATAAAGCAAACAGATGATATATTTTCAAATCCAGTATATAATATGATATTTTTTTATTACAGAACTTGGTCGTTTGAATTGTCTAACAGTGCATTATTTTTCCCTCTCTTTATATCGTAAGTTGACCAGGTTTCTTGTGCATTGAATTTCGTTACAAGAATATTGTACTGCATTAAAAAGATGGTACTGTCTAATATTCCGAGACCTTACTGCTGTTTAAAGCTCCGTTAACAGCTATTTAAACTTTGTTTTTAAGTTTAGAATTTCGAAGCTCTTAAATAAAGAAACGAAAATCAAAATGATATAACATATCGTTAAATTTATCCTAAAATTATTTGAAATTTTGTGAGAACTAAGAGTGAAAGATTTTTAAAATCAACAGCAGAAAGATACGCAGAATTTAATAAATGAAAACATCGAGGTCAATATACAACGAATATGCGCACACGCCAGTTTGTAAAAGTGTTAAGCTGCACATCGAAGTTAACACTTCTTTCTCAATAACATGTAATGCTGTTCATTTTCGGTTATTTACAAGTTCATCATAAATTTCACTTTTAAAAAATCTTATTTTATCAGTGACATTTATATTCACTTTATTTTTTAATAAAAAATGAATATTTTTGTATTAATTAAAAGTTCGCGTCTAAGACATAATCATATCGTTTAAATATTTTCTATATCCCTGCTTTGAGATTCAAAAAAAAATCTTAATTGCTGCATTTAAAAAGCAAGAAAATGGTGTCGAAAGCTCGTTTAAAAAGAAAACTTTTTGAAATTTTTGAAGCCACCGTCGTACATTTTGCAACCTAAATAAAATAAATAAATGAAATGCGTGAGGCTAAACGTGTACAGAGAGCGAACTCGACCCTCTGTACACGCCACAGCTCACACGAACAGCGATGACATATTTTTTCCTGTCAACTAAGACTTTTGAAGCAACAAAGTCTGTTCTTTTCTAAGCTGTAAAGACAAACTCCCGCCTAGTGCTCACATGTGCCAAGAGTACAAACCCAAAGGATTTTCTCTGCTAAGTTCTGGTTGTTGCAGAAATCAATTAAGTATATATATATACCAATGCTTTCAATTTTTAACTATATTCAGACGCAATATTTAGTGTATATATATTTAGAGGAACTCTAGCCGCCAACGCTAAGTAGAGTATATACTTAGAAGGATAATTCTACCAGAGAAACTGCTCTAGCAAAGTTGAGCTTAGCCTGTTATGTCTTATACCTGTGCAAAATGAATAAAGAATCCTGTTTATAAAATGCTGATTAGTTTTGCATTAGCCTGTAACTCATATTTAAAGTCCGGAGTTTTCAGCACTTGTCCGGGATGCGAGTTGGAGAACACAAGGTGGCAATAAAGTTCGGTATCAACGAAAATGCTTAAGTAAAGCAGCGTTTACATCGAACCAGTGTTGTCGTGTCAGTGAGATCTCACATGAGCAGGAAGAGAAAACACTGTCCGGACGACAGTGGCAAGTATTTGTTCCGACAGAACAATTACATGCCATTTTGCCATCTTTTTCCCTCTTTCTGCGCACGCGTGATCTTACTGGCGCGACAGTGCTGCCTTAATGTACAAGCTACTTAAGAATGAATAAACGTCACAAAAGACAAAAAGGAAATGGCCGCATCGGAATAATTTGTTGTTGTTGTTTTAACGCCTCAAGTGAAGAGGGGGGGTGCTCAAAAAGATTAGTAAAATACACTTGACTGAAAACAAAAAAGTAAATAGAAAAAGAAGTACGAAATATTTTCAGATGCTAAATACATTTTAATAACAATTCACACCATTGGAAGTTATCTAAATATCTCTCGAAACAATAAATTCAAAAAGAATTTTTTATCTATGGCAGCAGTTCTCGGCCTTTCATAATATGGGATACAACATTAGACTAGACATTTTTTTGACATAATAAAAAAATTACATTTCTTTCTACTTCTATGTAATTACATATTTTTAAAGGTGACTAAAGGCTTTGTTTCTTGTATGGCTTCAATAATTAGTTCTTCGAATATCTTGTCTTCTTTCCCTCCTCTTTTGTTATCATGCATCACCCACCACCAGCACTGAAGGCATAGCAACAAATTCGGGTGCGCATGTCCAATTTTTTTTGTTAGACTAAGAAGCGACGGCTTGAAAAGCATTCATAGCAGTTGGGTACTGTACACAGACCTCCGATTTCCCTCTGACCTCTAAGAAAAATACTAAGCAAAATAGCCGCTAATTACTTATCCGACACCTCAGCTCGGAGGGAGGTACGTATGTAATACCCAACTGTTATCAATACGACACTAATTGCTTTTCCGACATTTTGGTGCATCCGTTGTAATTCGGGAGCGCGCACCGAGCTTAAATAGTAACCATCTTGTTTTTTCCCCTCCCTCGTCATATTTGGTTTTAAAAAATGAAAAGTATTCGCTAATAACATTTTGCCTCCACTCAGGGCTAAATTTCCCATAAGGCATGGCCTAGGACGCAACAATCAAACGGCGCAATACTGAAAATTATAATAAAATATTTACAAATTTCCGTATTATTTTGAAAAGACCATATAAAAAGTGGTGGCTCGTCCGTTAGGGCTGCAGAGCAGCAATCCCCCCCCTGGAATTATTTTAAAAGCTTCTATTTTCGTTTCTATTCTAATTGGCTTACTTTTCCACTTTGAGAGTTCAATGATAAACAAAAATGACAAAAAAGTAATAAAAAAAACGTAAAAGGAAGACAAAAAATCGATCAAGAATTAAGAGAGAGACATACCAGAGCTGCATAGAGTTTTGCCTCTCCTAAGGATCAAAATTCGCGCGTTGAAGAACGCGCAACGCTCAGTTTGAAGAAAAACAATCCTTTCTCCGTTTGAAATAAGATGCCCTTGAGCCACGTTTTCCACATCTCTCGTCTTCCGCCTCTGCCTTCCTCATTTGGCTTTTTTTCGCTTTCTCTCATTGGTCCAATCAACAAGTAATTTTTTAAATCGAATTCTGGAGGAGTTGTAATGTTTTGCCCCTTTATATATTTAGAGGTGCTGATTACGAACCTGATGTTTGCCTCCAAAAATTTTTGTTAAAATTTTAGTTACGGCCAAAAAACATGAATTTTTTTTCCCCAAGTTTTTGCGTATAACTCAAAAACTATCCATTTTTAGTATATCATCATTTTATACCAAAATAATCAGCACCGCTTGTTTCTGAGCTGACGGACTGCCACTGCATATAAGATACTGTTTTTATAAGCACATCCATATACAATAAGTAAACTGACATTTTCGTTGCCTAACTCTATAGCTGCGGTAAATGCCCCAGAGGAGCAGCGGCAGTTTTACGCATAGGCGTTAGAGGCGCTCGCCTAGTGCCTCGAGAATCTAGGGGGCCTCAAAACCCTCTAAACGTGCATAGTAGTACTAGGCCGACGGCGATTTTTTGACATTTGGTGGGGGAAGGGGGCCTCAAAGCAATTTTGCGCCTGTGGCCCCCTAATCCGCCACTTCAGAGGAGGGGATGCAGAATTAAGTTATGGCCTAGGGCGTATAAATCCGGCCGTGCCTCCACTCCCCCAAAAAATTCACTCCCGGAGCATCCCCTTGCTACGCCACTTAGGGGCCGCGTCTCACAAGCTGGGAGTCATTGATCTGCGGATTTCCTTCTTT
Source organism: Araneus ventricosus (assembly GCA_013235015.1). Classification (NCBI taxonomy): domain Eukaryota; kingdom Metazoa; phylum Arthropoda; class Arachnida; order Araneae; family Araneidae; genus Araneus; species Araneus ventricosus. Next base: position 18,045 of record BGPR01014394.1, read on the forward strand.
TTTTTAATGGAAATATAACAATCCAACAAGATCATACTGTAGGCTGCGGCCCACGGTTCAGGTATAATAGAGGGCAACTCACACTAGGAGTCAGGATGTCGACAATGCACTCGAAGACGAAATAAACTTCAGAACGTTATAACCTCGGTATAACGACTAACCTCCTCGATCTACGTATTTCAATGTCTCATCTGGTTTATTATAAGTGGGATGGCAGTAAATGTGGGGTGAAGACACTTCTCATATGAGCAACATATGTTATGGATACATGTGTTTCATGCTATTACTGAAAATTCATTTAAATAAATATTGCTATACATGCTCATTATATAGTAAACTTTAAAATCGGTGGAGAATTTCCAATGCTAATTGAATAAAACAAATAAAGGAATAAATTACATTTTCGTCTTGGAATATCGTTAAAGGATGTTTATTAGTATATTAACACATTTTGTTTTCTCGTTGGAGCTGTAAAAACTTTAAACATATAGTTTTTCGCGAGAGAATTCTATAACACCTTTTCCAGAATATTTAGCAGAGATAAATCTTCTTTATGTATAAATAAATATTGTAAAAATAACATAAGTATATTGTGTAATAGATTCACCTCCAATATCATCTATGTACTCGGAGTAAAATTGAAATTTTGATGGGGCATTGTCCACTTTTGGATAAATCACTGTACAAAAGAACACAGCATTCTGAAAATCCTTGCTTTTATTGGAACTTGCTGAAAGTCGAAAATGGAGCATGGTTTCACCTTCGCAAGCAATTGGTCATTACAAGTTGTGTAGGTAAACTTACGAAAATTGGTCAACTCAAGAAATTTTGCCCAAAGTCAGGCTTTTGGAACAAGATGTAACGTCCTCGTACAAATTGAACTTTCAGCGCCAATGTAAATAAGCAGGTGTCGGCTTTCCCTCTAATGTAACAATTTCAGTTGCAAATGGTAATTTTGAGATAAGAACGCAAAACGGCAATTTTGGAATGTTTCAAACCAGTCGACTTCGAGGCAATTCTACCAGTCACCACCTTCTGAATATAGACTCAGTATGGCTGCTTTTACGCAAACACTTTGCAAAACACATAAAAAAATTAAAAGGAGTGTTGGAACTGAAAAATGGATACCAGATGTTTTTTCAATCTCAGAAAGAATCGTTTAATTACTGATCAACTGATTCTTATTTCAAAACATTTTCGATAATCTTTTCAAACTATAAGTTGTCGTAAATACAGTCTCGTAGAAAATTTTCGGGATCGCAAAAATTTTGAAAATATATGCTCTATCAGATTCTTCAACATTCATTTTTTAAAAAAAAGCTAATTGCAAATGTCGCCTCTAAATTTGAATCAGTTAATAAAAACTTTCATCCTATGCATAATCAATCCTTCGTTTTCTTTATTTTTTATCGGTTGTGAACAGTGGTGTAGTCGCAAAATAAGCAGTGGCGGAATGCTCCAACCTGGGTGACAAAATAGCGCTCTTTAAGGACTTTTCACACAATATTTCCCTATTTATTTCTCGTGAAAAAAAAGCAGCGCCGGAACGGCGTTCCGTCTCCACTACATCCCTGGTTGCGAATGAAAGCCTACACTTGATTTATGCACCTTACTAATCAGGAAAAAACTACCTTATTATAGCCACACTATCCAATTATATTTGTTTATGAGTTTGGAAAAGTATTTGAAAGAGTTTAAAATTGGCATAAAATGCATTAAAGATATTGAGATTTTTTTTCATCTATTAATAAAAGTTCTCACCTCAAAAAACCTTCACCCTTTTTAAAAAAATCTGATGTGAGGTTGAGATTAAAGATTTCGTCTTTTGTAATTTATATTTTAACTTTTATCTTAGAAAAAGGGGAAAACATCTTCCAAACAAATATAAAAGCAAGTATATACTATTTCTTTTCACATTACAGCTATAAAAATCCCAGAAGTTCACTAAAAAATTATTTATGCTATTATCAATTCAGTTTCTACTATCGGTCGGCTACATGAATATGGAAATACAGTTTAATACAACAAACTGCACCAGCACTTGAAGAATGTTTTCTTTCAAATATATTAATCGCCTTCAATTCTTGTTTCTAACAGAATCTCAAAAATAATGCACGCCATTTTTCCAAACGAAACTATACACGAAAAAATATCATCGTAACAAATAGAAGCAATTCCATTAAAAAAAGTGTTAGAATTATACTTTTATAATTCAGAATGGTTGCTGTCTAATGCAATGAGCTAAGTGGGCTGTAGCCGGGGAGGGGCATTGATCCAAGGACGCCTAAAAATTAACTACATTAAAACTTCGATTAACCGTCACAGTCCGGACCAGGGATGTGCCGGATAACCGAATAGACGGATAACAGAAATCTCTTAATGTATAGTCACGTGATTTCACTGCTAGCTTGAGACGAAAATGAAAATAATTCCTTTAAAATTAAATAATAAATATATCTTGTATTTACTTTTTCAAAACAATCAATAGAAACTTCAACATAAGAGTAGTAATATACAGAAATGTACTGTAAAACTATAAACGACGACTAGAGCGATTACGAGTAATTGAAACTGACGGTTTATTGAAGTTTTACTGTGCATTGATTTTATTTTAATTTGAGCCAAAAAAATTATTTCATATAATTTCAAATATATTAAAAATAAAAATAAGATAAGAGCTTGAAATTAGAGTGTCATCGATTTTGTAATGTAACATAAACACGTACATCAGTTCAAAAAATATTAATCAGATAACGTGATTTTTTTCATCAACTATTTTATTAAGTACGTATTTTTCAAATCAAATTCCTAGCTACAGTTTTGATGGGACCCCAAATTAGGTACTAAAATCTGTTAAGTTGCCTCTGTGTCTAAATGGTAAAGCTGTATGTGTCACACTCTTAAACAATAAGAGAGTGTGTCTGGCATTACTCCATTTTCTCCAACGCAACCGTGTCTCGGACAAGTCAGTTTTGGCCACCCCCAACAGTGCTTTCTCGCCAGAGAGCTACAAAACCAGCCTTTCAATGTATTGTATATCAAACAACTGTTTCAAACCGATGGTTTTGGGTCCATGCCTTCCCAAAGATTTTTCTTACTGTCATACTGCAAGCATCATTTTAATTTTTATGTTCAACCTTGCAAATGTTTACTGAGATGAGTTACCAACTGTTGTCGGTTTCTTGTTAACTATGAAAATAAAAACTACTATTAAAACAAGAAGATTCTCCATTTCATTCGTTTTGCTCTTCCAGAAAGCATAAATACCAAAAAGATAAGCACCTTTTAATTTTAAAATGTGATAAGAATCAAGCCTGACATAGTGGAATGATAGCTTCAACATGTAACACTTAATACCAGTGATCGGCAAACCTCCTCCACCCCCACCCCAAAAAATGCCAAAAGATTGAATCTGGCCCACTGCAGATTTTAAAATAACAGTATACAAATTTTATAGCTATTAGAAGTGCTATATTTATAATAAAGTATAACTTTCAGAAATGTAGACACAGTTGCATTCATTGCATTAATGTTAAAGAATTTGTTTATTATTTTTTGAGTGCTTATTGAGTTTTATAATAAATTAAACTGGCTGCGTTTTGTTTTGCCTAATCCCCCCCCAAAAAAAAAGGTTTGCCTATTACTGTCTCTTTACTCAATAAATTTTAACATTTCTCTTTCATAGCAAACACTTCACTCATAATTGCTAGCAATTCTGGAAAAAGATTGAATTTCAATTATAAGCCACAAGGTTCTTGTATAAAAATACATTTACACTAAATTTACTGACTTTATATGGGAAATATCACGTGTGCTGAAAATAAATATCTAAAAAATCTATCTATATAAAATAATATCTATCAAAAGAATATCTAAAAAAAGTCATTTTATTTATTTTTCTAAAAAAAATTTCAGTATACAAACTTTAAAGCTAAACTGTAAGTGGCTGTGAAAATCTTAGATTGCAATGATAAAATGTCATTCTAAGCACTAAAGAAATTCTTAATTTATTAATAAATAGTTGCCAAAGATTATGTTCCTCACAAATGGCAAATGTGAAACTCAAGCTGGTTTTCACAATTTCTAACAGTCATTTAAAATTTTTCTACAAAATTTCTAAAAATTGAAAAAGCAACATACATTCTGCAATCTCTTAATTTATTTCTGAATAAAGAAAAGTAAGTTTAAGAAGCATGAATCCAGACTTTAACATAGAAATTCATCTACATACATACTGATACATTTTAATCTTAATAGGATAAACATATTAAAGATTAGTTTCTACCTCCTTGTTAGATAGGAAAGAGTACCTAAGTTTTCTTTTCAGCTAAGCAATTTTTAAGAAAAGTTACGTTATTTTAAAGTTCAGGAAAATCTTTATCCAGACCTGAATTGAAAAGAGATTTCTTGAGACCGAGAAGAAAATTATTGATAGAAATTTTGACTTTTTGCAGTGGTTGATATGCTGCTAAAAAGTGAAACATATCTGCAAACTTTTGTTTGTGAAGACTGATAATACACTGGAATATTCTACCCTTTCTACTGAGCGTATTTGAGACTGATCAACAAGCTTTATCCAATGGTGAAATATTTACTCCCCACTCACTATTTCATTCTAAGAAAGAAGAATAATTAGTCAGTAAAACCCATATACTCATTTTCTTTCCTTCATTCTCCAACTCATCGTTAATTTCAATCAGTTGAAATTTATAATTTTAATTTAAAATGATAATTTCTCATTCCATTCCCTCCTTCGTTACAACAAGCTAAAACTTACTAAAGCTGCTCAGCTGATGTTGCACAAAAATATATAGAAGTTCAATGTTTGAACTGCAGGCAAATTCATAAAAAAAATATATTGGGCCTGAATATGAAATCTAGAAATATCATTGTTTGACACACAAAAGAAGACCTGAACATTACTTTGTATTGAAAACATAATCTCATTGATATCATATTTTGTGAAACATATTTTGATTTTAAAATCATTGGGAAAAGTAATAAAAAAATGCCTTTCCAATAGTTTTTCCTCCCTTTAACAATGAAAATAAAATCAAAATGGGAGAAGATAATTATAAACCCATTTTTTGAAACCCTTTTAAATGTATGCAAATTTTAAAAAACTCAGTCAAAGGTACTCTGTGTACTTAAATATAATCAGAAGTTTCAAAGCCAGGCATGGCGCTAGAGTTTGCCCGACGGGGGGCCGATTTGCCCGACAGGGGGCACGATCTCCCCGACAGGGGGGACGAGTGTAATGAAATGGGTCTCAGATTTTCGCCAGATTATTATTTATCAACTACAGTTCAATACCCCGTACAAAAATTTTCTCCGACGAGATACAAAATTTTTTCCCGACAGGGGGGCACAGCATCCCCGGTCCCCCCTCTGGCGCCACCCCTGTTCAAAACCTTAAACAGTGCAATTCACTGTCCTCATAAGTAATATCAATAACAAACTCTAAAAAATTCAGCATAGACAAACGCAATGGTCACTTTTATTTACATTTTATTAGTAATCTTGAATATAATACATGTTAAGAAAAGTATAATGAAATGGTAATTCTAACATTCTTAGCACAAAGAATGAAGCGTTTTTAGCTGATGTTAGCCTGTAATATTAATAAACAAAGAAAAGTGTTAAGTTACTTGAATTTTCTAAAAAACATATAAAATGCATTTTGAAAAACATTTCTCCCATATTAGTTCAACTAGAAAACTCAATTTAGTCACCTACAACAAATAATATAACACAACTTGTTTGATATTCAACTCTGCAAATTAGATGTAAGAAAGAAGCGGTTATGAAATTTAGCTCTGAGGAGAAGAGCAATGGAAATTCCATTATATATACACCAAATTCAGTTCCTATAAAACTAATTCTATCGTCAGATCCTAAAAGAAACTTAACATCTTGATGAATAAGCAATCAAAGACTACCATAATGTAGTTTTCTGCAAAAATAGGAGTTTTTCATGTTAATACAAGATAAATGTGACATCAAACCACAGGTATGTAATTCGTTTTCAGAAACAGCATTTTTATACAATAATATAATGTAACAATTAATGTCAACAAACAACGGTTTTAACTCACATTTTTATTTATTGGATAAATATTATTTCCAACATAATTCATCTAAATAATATTTTTAATCATATTGTGCTTATTATGTTTCATTACAAAAAAAAGAATGCAAAAAGAGTTGAAGGATTTTATATGTAATATTGTGTTTTAAATTTCTATAAAAATTAATATTTTGATTTTTTAGAAGAAGAAAAAATAAACTGGGAGACCACAAGCATTTTAAATTTTCAAAACAACATTCAAATTTATGTTCCTTATATCCCTGTATTAAATTTAGAGCAACCTTTTTAAAATAACTTAATTTGAAAGTTTACCAAAAAAATCAGTTTCTAAGTTTTTGTAATAAAAATTATAATCTACAAAAGATTCATACACTAACTGGCTTCTGATAAATGAAAGATTTTCAAATTAGTCTTCATAATATTAATTACATTCTAATCAATGAAAAAGAAAGGAAATTTTAAAACTAGTCTATTTATTCTCTCTCATTTAAAATGTAAAATTTTTACAGATCAATATTCAATATCTGTAATTAAAAAACTGACAATACTTCTTTTTCTACACAACATTCAAGAAAAACAAAATAAAAGGCTTAATTATAATAACCACATGATACATAAAATAAGCCTCTCGCAAGATTCCAAATGTTTTCATTTATTATTATATGTTAAGCTATAAATAAATTCATTACACTGGACCTAAAGACTTTTAAAAAATGAATTGGATAAGAATTCAGGAGTTAATTTCGGTAAACTGGAGTTTAATATGCGTACCATTTTCTCGCCAATTTTCTTTGGTGCAATTTTATTTGCCGTCGCCAAAAACTGTTTAGGATGCGCAGTGAGTTTTTTATAGGTCTCCTGCACATTCGATGCCTTTGGCATCTCAAAACGAGAGATTGAGCATGCAATGCCTTCGTCATTGCAAGTGTGCACCGGGCAAATTTTTTGAACTTAAAAACACATCAGCGGCTTCGCTTTCAGCAAAGCCGGCCCCTCGTAGCTTCGCTTTTCCATTGAGAAATGAAACACGCAGGGAAAGCACGAACACAGGAAAAACACGACGTCTGAAGACGATGAAACATAGCAAGGGAACCATTGTTTCCAGAAAAAAACATTCCTTGTCCTATATTTGGAAGCCATAATCAACAACATAGAGAAAGAGAATCAGCAAATTCGATGAACGGAAATCTTTAGAAAAGAAGCGAACGGTTATTTAAAAAAATCGTTTGGTAAATTATCAAAAATTCCAAACGAAGTATTATTCAAATTCGTACGCCGACCAATCAAATCGAAGAAAGCAGACAGTGGACCAATGGAAATAAGGCGAAATTAAGGGCATGCGCCGTGGACCGGTAAACAAATTACTGTCGGCGCATGCGCAAACGACGCCGAAAAAATTTTCAACTCGCATCCAAAACAAATGTTTTGGCACTCTCTCTCTTGGCGAGCTTAAGGGAAACGAACTGAGTACGCATCCTAAACTCCAGATTAACCTTAAATTCATTTGAAGGTAATTTTCAGTTAAGACTCAAGGAAGCTGAGATCCAGTATGGACTAGAAACTCATTTCTATACAGTTTCCCAGCCCTCTGGCTCAAAGAATCAATTTCAAAATATTTATGCCAAACTGATGATGCTATATAGCATCACACATCGAATACATGAACGCCCTATAATCCTCAACTAAGAGTGTACAGCCATGCTGCTGAGATCCGGACACAGGCAGACGAGTTGAACTACGATACGAGTCCCAGACTTGATTCACCAAATCGGAAAAGGAATGATGCAGAAATTGCCAACTATGACACGCCTGATCAAATGCAGATTGAAAAACCAGCATTTGAGTCATTAAAGCATTAAGCCACTTCTGATAAGTTACGAGTTTCTCGGTAAGATGTATTACTTCTTTGGTTGCATAATGCTTAGTAAACTTCTGAATTATTCAGGAATCTAAGACAAAATATTCCATGCAATTTAGATAGAACTTCGATTAGATCAACTGCATTCTGAGTTCCACCAACACATCGATACTTTGTTGACCCCAAAATGGAATGCAGAGCATGACGCATTTCAGGAAACAGAATAGTTACATTCAATATACCTAACAATATAGGCTGAGAAATACCTGGATATCGCACATTTAATGACACAATTACAATAGGTTTCCGATACGTGCCATCATCACACATCCTACCTCCTTGAATTATAAACTGTCAGCCAACTAAATGCTTACGAGGATTTTTTAAAATATCACGATAAATGTACTCTATGATTTCATTTTGTTCTCGAACACAATATTTTTTACGATCAATACGTCAGTTTTCCTCTTATAATGCCATGATCTTTTACCTGTTCTAAAGATACATCATACAAGATTTGAAAATAAGATTAAATCCATCCATACAAGCATCTATTGAAAAGTAATCTTTCACGCAAGATGCAACTTCTAGAAACTTTTTATGAGCTTCTGAAAATAAAGAAAAAATTTTTTTGAAATATAAGTACAGAAGGATAATGATTGATTCCAATGGCATGAAGTATTTTATTAATATCTTCAAAAGATTTTGTTTTTAACTTTGCACTCAAATCCCTCAAAAACTTCTGAACAAAATTAGGTGTGCCAGCTATACTTCCTCTTAAAGCAAAGTCAGCATAGGTAAGAAAACCACATAAATTAGCTAATCTAACCTTTAGCAAAGAAGGTTATAAAGTAACTTATTTTCTGGGGGCAAAAAGATACATGAAAGTAATGTTTGCTACCAATTCTTTGTAACCTGAGTTTTATGTAATCTAAAGCAGTTTTTTTGCAGTTAAACAGTTGAATGGCTTATCTTCTTTTTTTTTACATCATCCAAGAATATACCAAAATTTTGAAATTTCTGAAGAACCTGATTAATTACATAATCATTGAATGGCTGTTTCGACTTAAGAGCACAGTGCTGTCGCCCAAGTTGAATTTTGGCGAGTTTTGGGATGGTTGGCGCGAAGTTGCCGCGTTTGGCGAGATATCGCACCGTGTTCTTAAGTCTTACCAATACAGCAAACAATGACAGCAATATATTTATTTGATACAAAATGAAGTGAAACTAAAATATTTTAAAACATTACACTTCACGATTTTTTGGGGAAAATATATATATAAAATATTTTTAGACAAACAGTAACAAAATTTTAATACAATTTAAAAAATTCAATTAATAAATTAAATAATAACTTTTTAATATCCTAATATAAATAAATTTAAATAGTAAGAAATTTTTAAAGTCTCTCATTGCTTAAACATTTTCTGTTCTAAGAAAAATTTTCAGAAATAAGCATTCAATACTTTAAGATATAAACATCATACAACCGTAGTTTCTTTCTTATACGAGATAATACAGTAAAAGAGTCACTTCTAAAATTAAAACACCCCATGAAAAGAACTGACAATCAACATGAACGCTTTTGAAATTTTAAAGATTAATCAAAGTTTTGATCAAAGAAATTACATTAGATTTGAAAATCGTTTAACAAAGTATTAGATAAGCATTCAGGAGTTAATTTCATTTGAAGGAAATCCTCCACTAATACTCGTGCAGGTTTCAAGCCAGTTTGAGTCAAAAATTCATTTCTGTACCATTTGCCTGCCATCTGGTTTGAAGGATCATCCTTAAAATATCTATGCCAAATCAATGATGCTATGGCTTTAGACAATAGGTAAGAATAATTAAATGCCTTATGATTATAAATGTTATGGATATACCTAGATACTTGATCAAAAAAGGCATGCTAGATGAACCAAAATGCTCCTTCCAGACTGCACCGAATAATTTGGATAAAGAGGGATTAAGAAATTGATGACTATGACATGCCTGGTCAAATGCAGCATCAAAAACCATCAGCTGAATCTCATATGCAGAAAGCCTTTTTTAGTTTTAAAGTTTCTCAATAAAATCATCAGGTATCACTTCCTTGGTTCGATAATGCTCAGTGAATTTCTGCAATACTCTAGAATCTGAAGCAAAATATTTCATAAGACTAAATGGAACATGATATAGATCACAGGCGCATCTAGTACCAGGAATAAAGCTATACTTTTTTGTCCGAAAATGAAATGCATGACTCTACCCCAGGAATGGCGCTAGAGTTTGCCCGACAGGGGTGCACGATCTCCCCGACAGGGGGGACAAGTGTAATGAAATTGGTCTCAAATTTTCGCCAGATTATTATTTATCAACTACAGTTCATTACACCGTACAAAAATTTTCCCCGACGGGATACAAAATTTTTCCCCGGCGGGGAGACACAGCATCCCCGACAGGGGGCCCCGGTCCCCTCTGGTGCCACCCCTGCTCTACCCATATGATAAAATAAAGCATCAACATCAAATGCATTCAATAAAGGAGGCTTGGGGATTACAGCCTTTGTTGCTTCAAATCCCATAACTCCTCTAATTCAAGTTCAAAGGAGGCTAAGAAATGTCTGGATTTTGAAAACATAATGAAATAGCTACTATCGGTCTTTGGTAAGTGCCATTTTCACACATTCTACAGACTGAATTAAAAAGGTTCCCCGAGATTTGTTAGGTCGTGCAAAAGTGTCAAAGTATATGTGACCAAGAATTTCATCCCCTTCTCGAACACAATACTCTTTAACATCGCCATGCCGTAGTTCTCTACTAATTTGTCTATATCTTCTATAACTTCTAAAATAATATCATATAAATATCTCAAAATAAGTTTCAGTCCATCAATGCAAACATCTAATGAAAAATAGTCTTTGATACGGGAATCAATGTTCAGCCTCTTTTCCTTGAACTGCAAAATCAGAAGCGAAACATCTTGTGATTGAAGCTTCGATAAGGTGTATTTAAATTTACTGTTCTCAATTATTTCTCTTAACTCTCTGTTAACCACAGGTTTTATTTTTTTTCTCTCAAATTGTGCAAAAAGTTCAGAACAAAATCAGGTGTACGAGCTGTAGACTCAGATCAGAATACGTAGAAAAGCCATATAAATATAAGCCATATATTCGCTAATTCTAACCTCTTATTAAGAACTGTAAACTACTCACCTATAGGTATAAATGCTAATTCTTGCCACCACTTTTTTATGGAAATTTTTAATAGGTATCTATTTAGCTTTAAAGTCCTGTTCTGTTTCTTTTCATCTAAGAATAGGTCACGTATTTCAAAAGCACAAAGAAGCCTATCAACAGTATAAGCATCAACTGGTTTGCTTCCTAATAAATCTTATTTATCTTTTATTGCTTCTCTAATGAAATAGCAGAATTCCCGATTTGCATAAAGCTTATCAGTACACAGGAGGGCATCAATATAAACCTGTTGAGCAACATCAACAAACTTCTTTCGTGGATGCGTCAACTTAACAAATTTAAGCTGAATTTTCAACTTTATCCAATGTGTCAAATAATTCATCACATACCAACGTTAAATTGCATTTATGATTCTTGTTCTGTATTTCGTGTATTGCAATTTCAGCTTTTTTAACAGAGTCTTTCAGGAACAAATAAAAATCTTTTGGTTCGTTTAGCTCTTCAAAACCAAACAATCCAATGCACTTTATAGCATTTTCCGAGCTTGATGGATTTTCTTTGAAAATCGAATAAAAACTACTACTTAATGACATTACAGACGCTCGAGTTCTTTCAAACAAAGAGTACATTCCAAACCTTGACTTACACTTTCCAAGAACTTCTAACTTAACCATCTTAATTCAATAAAAATTTCATGCACAAATACTAAGAAATAACAAACATAAATAAGAAGAGACAAATTGGGAAATAAATAAATATCAATTCGAAATATCACCGATCACCAATACTATACCTACACCTGCGACTGATTGATCACGCAATCTACAGCACCACTCCAGTAGAATATAGGGTAGATGCTCCAGTTTTGGCCACATTGGATCAGTTTTTCCAATAATTAACCAGTAATTTCAAATTAACTAATAAGAAGCATTCCAATACTTTAAACAATCCTTATTTTACTATTTTCAATCTGATTGGTTCAATTTTCTCAAACATGTGACTTGTAAAAAAATTAAATGCAGGATCATGTATTGTATACTCACAACTGTTAAGGTTTGCTTCAAATCCCATAACTCTTTTAATTCAAGTTCAACTGTTAAGGTTTTTGTTAAGGGAAAAGTATTTGCAGTTTTTCCTCATCAAGCTCTCCGAATTAAATGATTAATCTAAAACTGATTACCCTTAGAGTTTATGAGGTAAGCTTTGTTTTTATTCTGATTTCATATTAAAATTAATTATTTTTAAGATTAAATGGGTGGTGGCCAAAACTGGTACTTTAAATTTACTATATGTGCCAGTTTTGGCCATGCAGGTGGCCAAAAGTGGAACACTACATGTTCCAATTTTGGCCACATAGCTTCATTATTGTGTTTTTAGCAATTACATAAATTTAAGAATATCTGGATGAAATAAAATGAACTAATTTAGTTTTGTTTCTAAAATAAAAGCAACTAACTTAATTTTATTTCTAAAATAAAAACAACTGATTTAGTTTTGTTTCTAAAATGAAAAGTAACTGATATAGCTTTGTTCCTGAAATAAAAGCAACTGATTTAGTTTTGTTTCTAAAATAAAAGTAACTGATTTAGTTTTATTTGTTTTCATTTTACATAGTAATGGCTCCAATTTAAAATAAGAAGGTAGGTAGCATTTCCATAAAAAAAATTTTGCTACTCGCCATCTAAAGTTGGTAATGCAGTTAAGGCCATTCAAAATAGAATGTCAAAAACATCTCCATTTTGAATGTTTACCTCACATTTATGTTAGAAAATTTCAACTTGAGGAACCTGAATAGAGTGATGAGGAATATTCTTTTATATGCTGGATTTCTCTAATTTTAAAAATGATTCTGATGAATTTGATCAATGTTGCAATTAAAAATTATAAAAATATATATTTGTGGATATTGTTAGTGAGTATAATAATGCAAATTCTTGATTTGTAAGATTTTTTTAAAATCTATGCTTTTGCAATGTAAGTTTATCCCCTCCCCATTTTTTGTTTCATATTTTATAAAAAAAAATGTGAGTATATATAGTTTGTATTTTATCAACCAAATTAAATTATAGTTTGTATTTTATCAGCCAAATTAAATTATTGTTTTCTGCATTCCTGTTTCCTTTTTTAAAACTGAAATCTGCAGCTAAAATCATCTTAGGTAAATTTTATTACATATCTTTATAAATTCATAAAAAAATGACATTTAAAATAACAGAAAATGATGTATTAAAATATATTTTGCATAAAAATGATTTATTTTTACTTAAAATTCATTAAAATGCCTGTTAAAAATATAATATTAGTGTGGCCAAAACTGGTGCATGGAGGTGGTCAAAACTGGTGCAAATGGGGTTAATTTGTTTAAAAATTCATAGGAAGGGTGAAGGTTTGTTCTCCGGCGGATGCTCCAGAACGGGGTTCTTAGCCTGTGCCGGGTTACCAAAATCAAATCTCGAATACCACACAAAAAACTAAAATCTGCCTGAAGCAATCCTTTAAAAATTCATAACTCTAAATCTAAGATATTCTTCAGAATAATTTCATAAGTAGCAGAAAGCCAATAAAATTTGCTAAAGATTAGTATAAGTATGATTTAATGTGCTTTAAACAGTCATTCACTGTGAAATTTCCATTTCAAATTTTCTCTTTGAGGTGGCCAAAACTGGAGCATCTACCCTATTGTAATACGTGCTGGAGGGTACGCTTACGCGTAAGCTCGGAAATTTCATATGTGTTGCATCTGAGGAAAGCATGTAAAAACTTTAATGGGCAAGAGGTGATTCATAAATCTTATTCTTAGTTAATTCAGTAAATTTAACAAAAATTTTTGTATTGAACAAATTTTGAAAAATCCGGGTTTTTTGGGATTACGTCAGAACTATTCCTTCATTTCACTGTTGTTTGTTTATTAAACATCGGCGGCTCGTGCTTTACAATCTTGGTTGTGCTGTAACATTAATAACTAGGGAAATTATTTTCGAATTTGTTCGTAAGAAAATTTTTTGGCATAGCTGAAGTAAAAGAAAATTTAAACATTCATCATTTAGTAATGTTTATAAAATATATGAAGAATCCATTAGTTTAGTTTGAAACGAATGTCCATGGGTATTTTAGCTACAACGGCTGTCTTTCCCTACTTCCACCAAGTCACAATTAGCAAAAGTCAGTCAATAGAGTATCGGAATAAAAAAAAGTCAGTTAATAGATTCTGAAATACTTAAGTGCTTGAAGAAAGGCTCGTAATTTCTTTTGGTTCCCAGTAATAGTGATGTGTCGTTCACTCCGGAAACGACCGTTCAACGGATCCGACTCCTCAAAAGGAACGACCAGATACGATTCCAACCAAAAGGAACGAAACCGCGGAATCGGATCCGTGAATCCGCGGAATCGGATCCGTGAATCCGCGGATTCGGATTTATGAATCCTCGGCATCATGATTCCGATTCAGAATCGCTGATTCGGATACATAATCTTAGAAGAGGATTTGTTTCGTTCCGGAATGAACGATATATCATTTGGGGTCATGGATGCAGATAAGTTTCTTCGCGTGGGCAGGAGATGCTAAGATTCGGTTGATTTGAATCGGTTACGCTGTGCATACAGATTGATTTCTGAGGTTGTTTACAAAGAAACCAGTAGAATAGTTGATTTGATCAATGATTCTTTTGATATTTTATTTATTTATTTTATTTAAAGAAAAGCTCACTACAGAGAAAACTCCATTTACAGAATACTGACAAACACGCAAAGAACAAAAGTCACAGAAAGCAAAAAGTAGAACACAGAGAATACATAAAATCATAAAGCTTATGCAAAGGTATATATAATTAAAAACGAAAACACATAATCACAAAACTTTAAGACACACTATGATACCAAAAGCCGTATATTTTGAAAAAAATTAAAGACCAAAAAAAAATAACAAACACGGCCCAAAAAACCGGTCGAAAACATAAGAACACGGAAAACGAATAGCATAAAAATCTAAAATGTTGTAGAAAGGCAAAATAAAACATATCATGTATTTAAAAGATGCAAACATTTCGACTTAAAAGCACCAAGAGACATATTAAAAATGTC